>JARDWI010000124.1:0-64098 GCA_029378325.1 Elaeagnus macrophylla
CCCTGCTTCTAGGCCCTATTCGTGAACTTGTCAACTTTGCCATCTACTGTCCATCAACACTACTGCCTTTTTTCTTCTTGGCTAGGTATGTTACTCTTCCTTGCTGCTTGGTTTAGTTTTGATGTCTGGTTAATTTGTTCATCAATGTTGTCTAGTTATGCATATTTGTTGTTTTTTTTTCTTCATATTTTTATTATCATTTTTTTCTTTACTTAAAAATATTTTGATAAATAATGTATAGTCAGTTTGGATTCTACCAAGTTTTTTACAATTTTCAATTTAATTTTATTTATTCACCATAGATAAAGAGTATACGAGGAAATCAATTTATTAATTCATTTTTTGTTTAATATTTAAGTTATATTGGATTGATGTTGTATATGTATATTATTTGCTACTATTTTTGTCAATTTTCCAATTTTTATTTCAATTGATTTTAGGTTTGATTAGTGTCTTTGTTTAATTTAGTTAAAATTTGGTTAGTTCATGTGTAATGCTATTAATTTATTTAAGCTATTTTGAAATAATATCGTATTTGTATATATTATTTAATGCTATTTTTTTCTTCATATTTGTGTCACTTGCATTGCTGTTTCACATTACTAGCTTATGTATATATATATATATATATATGGTATTGACAAAAGTTATAAAATATGATTTTGGCACGGAAAAGATTATGAGAAATAGTAATAAGTTTTCCAATACACAAAAGAAAAAGTGGGATCATGATGCTTTTGTTGACACTATTAAAATGTTATATTTGGTTGGTGGTTTATAGTATTGGAAGCTTGGGTGGAGAAAATGCTGTTTTAGTCGAGAACGTAACAGTGCATCGAGCTCATTTCTTTGGAACACAAAATGGAGCACGTATCAAGACAAAGCCGGTATTCTACCATATTCTACACAAGCATAGTTAATTATACTATGGTAATAATACAATAATAACATTATTATTTTATATAATGAAATTCATCAAAAGTTAAATAATTTAATCGTATAATATAATCCTTCATATATATTTTTATTTTTAATCTCTCTCAAGAAAAAGAAAAAAAAAACATATTAAGTTTTCTTACGACGTAAATAAAACAATTTAAATATCTTGAATAAATTAAATTGATAAAAGTACAATATATAATAAAAATATTTTAATAATATGTAAATGGTCCATTAAATTGATGGTTACTTGACTGATAAATTAACATCAAGAATTGAAATTTGATTTTGTAATTGCAGCTTGGGAAAGGAAATGTTAGAAGGATTGAATATGTAAACATGACCTTCCATCAAGTGCAAAATCCAATAATAATTGACCAGCACTACTGTTTCTCACCAGATGGCTGTCCAGAAAAGGTAATTACAATTTATGATTTTTTTACATATATAGTAGTGTACGTATAAAGCTTTTTATAATTATATAAATAAAAATAAAATTTAATTGCAGGATACAGCAGTAGATATAAGCAACGTGGAGTTCGTATCATCAGTTGGGACATCGGCATCAGAAGTAGCTATTAATCTAAACTGCAGTAGTATAATACCCTGCACTGATATCACCTTAGAAGCTATTCAATTGACACCTTCTGATCAAAAGATGAAGCAAGTTTCTTCAAGTTGCCATAATGCTTTTGGTTCTACAGATGGTGTTGTAAAACCCCAATCCTGTCTTTCGTCTCCTCCGTAGGCGCATTTACTTCCCATTACGTTTCATCCGATTTTTATTCTATTCCATGTACTCAAGCTAGCTATAAGTTACACCACTTCTTCTTAGTTACATTAAAAAAAAAAACTCATTAAGCAACAACTATTGTTATGTAATCATCGTTTTATATTTATATTTTTGTTTTAATTCTTCCACTAATTTTAGAAATTTCATAAAATAACACCTCAGTAACATTTGAATGAAGCTTAATATTGAATGGATCTGACTGAAATTTAATTTGAACGACATTCTACTAACTAATGTTCTATGTAAAATGTTTTATTGAATTTTTTTAGTAAAATTATATTCGGCAAATTCAATAATTTTTTATTTATAAATTTTAATGGTGTTATTTATAAATTTTTTTCTTTAACAATTATACTTGTATTTATGTTTGTGCACCAAATTTTTTTTAACGACCAATCTAAAAGGAAAAGCACCAAAATTATTCATTTTTATCACTTTGTGTCGGAGTAATTAAACTAACCACATTGCATATAATGAAGTAATGGTATTTACTATTGAAAGGGTCATAACTTAGTAAACTACTAAGGCAAAATGATATTGATATTTAGAAACTTATTCCACTCGTACAAAAAGCGAAAGATAAATACAAGTAATAAGAAATAGAAGTAAGCATACAAATAAAAACAATAAATGCTTTCCAATCTTAGTATAGATTATATATGAAGCATACAAATATAGTAATATAACGTGGTAAAACCCACTTAGACTACAATTCTAAGTGATAACATCCACGAATTGAAAAAACAACAACTCAACAGCAAAATTTACTAAATGAAAATAAATAGTTATACAAACTCGATAAGGTAAGACGCTAAATATTTCTATCAATTGGGACCACCCATCTTAATTGCTTAAGCTATTATCGCTAGCTAATCTCCAGAGCCCACCACCAAGTAGTGTGATGCAAAGACCTATGATAAGATTAAAGAATTCTAAACAAGATAAATAACTCTCAATGAAATGAGTAAAGTATAAATATCTCATATCAACAATACGAAAACAAACTCGACGTATTGTTGACAAATTTTTTAACCTTGTAATAACAATAGAGAAATACACTCGATGTATTATTATTATGGCAACTCTGTTTGATAAAAAGAATCTTACAAACTCCACAACCACCATGTAACTCAATATATAAAAACACTTAATGTATTGAGACTATAAAAATTTCGTTTTAAAATAATTAATCTCTAAGTGAAATTACAACTTCCGAATCACTAATACGAAAACACCTTTATTAGTGATACGAGAAAAGTAAAAATATTTTTCGAAGCACCAAAAATTATTTTTTACCCAATCAAAAGATTTCAAAAAAGAGTTACAAAAATGACAAATTTTATGCTTAAATTTCCTTTTGAAACAAAGAACGTGAATGAGTATTTATAGAAAAATCTCAAAGCATCGTGACTATCGCGGACCCCTTGCGACATCTTTGTGGACTACCTCGATGAGGTATCAGTGAGATAACAGAAAGCCCACAACGAGCTTAAAAGAAAAGGAATTTTCAAGTTTAAAACAAAAGGAGAGAAAAACTCATAAATACCATAGAATGAACACATTCATCTTCATGCTAACTCTAGTTCCAAGGAACTGCAAGGTCCAAAGCTATGTCTATAACTTGCATATAAAAAACAAACATATACTCATGAACATATCATGTAGACCTATGTGTAGTCTAACAAAACAACTATCATGTTACCTCTACATAGGTACAAACGAATAGGCTAAATACACGTAGTCAAACAAAACTCCCCCTGACTTCATGCAACACTTTTCCTGAATGCATGCAAGTCAAACAACAAGATGTGATGCAAGCCTACACTCACATTCCACACAAAACAGAAAACAAATGTAAACACATTGTGCAGCATACAAACTTCTCTTGATTTTTGACACATAAAGTCAAAGAAACACCCTATATGGAAAAGAGAAGGCATATAATATGCAATAATCTTATACACTCATGCAACACAAGAAGAGAGAAAAAAAGCGTAAGTAAAAGAAACATAAGAAAAGAAAGACACAAAGACAACAAAGTCAAAAATGAAAGCCGGCCCGCAGGGTAACAACTACAACTCAAGGAAAGAGGTAGACACTAATAGCCTTTATTATAGTTTCAAATTTGAGAAAGTCTAAAGGCTTTGCGAACAAATCAGGTACTATGAGGAGTTAGTCTTTTTAGTGTCAACTTTAGTAATACTGAAATCATCATCATAAATGCTTTCCAAGTATCCCAAGCTTCCTTATAACTTTTGAGGCTTGACAGATAATCTTCATCATAAGAAGCAACAACTCCAATGATAGTGTAGATTCCAAGATAATTTTTGTCACTTAAGCGAAGTTCTTCTTTAGTCCAAAAGTCAAAAGGTTAGGGAACACTTATGCCATCTTCAAAGTTTTGAAAAGAAATCTTCCATCCATTATCAATCAAAGACCAAACCTCATCATCAAATGA
This sequence comes from Elaeagnus macrophylla, assembly GCA_029378325.1. NCBI lineage: Eukaryota > Viridiplantae > Streptophyta > Magnoliopsida > Rosales > Elaeagnaceae > Elaeagnus > Elaeagnus macrophylla. The sequence continues at coordinate 4,191 of JARDWI010000124.1, forward strand.
TCTTATATAAGAAAACATATGAGACCTCCAAAAGACAAAACTCATCCTTAAAATTGAGGTGGTCTAGAAACCAAACCTCTCACATCATAAGTCATTAGGGAAAGGGAAGTCTAACATGTACAAGGGAAAGGAAAGAACATTGGATCAGTTAAGCCCAAAAATGATGTACAAATTCTTATACAAATTGAAAAAGTCCCAACAAGGTAAATTCCAAGGCAAAGTGATAAATACACTTAAGGACTCACTTCACTCATACAAAAAGCAAAAGATAAACACAAGCAACAAGGAACAGAAGGAAGCACACAAGTAAAAGCAGTAAATGCTTTCTAATCTCTATATAGACTATATGTGTTGTCACATATACAAAGAAAACTCAGATTATACTAATTCATGTATCAGAGCATACAAACACAGCAATATAACGTGGTAAATTTACTTACGCTCCAATCCTAAGTGGCAACATCTACGGATTGCTTAAGGCAACCACTCAGTGGCCAAATTCACTAAATGAAAATAAACAGCTATACAAACTCAATAATATAAAATGCCAAATACCTCTATCAGTCAAGAGTACTTGTCCTAACTGCTTTGGCTGTTATCACCAGCTGTCACCACATCTACTTTGATTCACACTAATTTCTTCTTACCCAAAGCCATACCACTAAGCAATGTGATGCAAATACTTATGATTAAATTAGTGAATTCTAAACAAGATAAATAACTCCCAATAAAATGAAAAAAGTATAAACACCATGTATCAACAATACAAAAATACACTCGATGTATTGTTGACACAAAAATTTTACCTCGTAATAACAATACAGAAATACACTTGTTGTATTGTTATTAAGGAAGCTCTGTTTGATAAAAATAATCTCACAAACTCTACAACCACACGTAGCTTAATACAAGAAAATATTCAATGTATTGAGACTAAAAAATTTCATTTTAAAAGAATTAATCTCCTAGTTGAATTATTACCTCTAAATCACTAATACAGAAACACCTTCAACATATTAGTGATAAAAAAAAAAGTAACAATATTTTTCGAAGCACTAGAAAATATTTTTCACCCAATTAAAAGATTTTAGAAAATACTTATAAAAATGCACTAAAACAATAAACTCATTCAGGTACGGTTCAAACTTTAAAAAAATGAAAAATAACTGCACTTAAATAGTTTTAGGTACAGTTGGGTACACTTTGAAAGAATTAATTTCAGGTACAATCATTGACCATACCTAAAAGTATAGCAGAATACATAAATTTTTCAAAAATTTACAGAAACTTTTAGGTACGAAACTGTAAATAAAAGCTTTTAGGTACGGCTATGAACCGTACCTAAATCTCCCAAATACAACAAAAAGCTAGGGTTTCACAAAGGGCTCTACAAACAACACTTTTCTTCCCCATATAACTATGTGAGCCCCTTGAGCCGTCAACCGAATGGTTCGTTTTCTTACCGCTGCTTCTGTTGGTGTTGTCTCTGATTGCCTGCTTTTGTCTGGTTCCCATTTTGTCTCTCTTGCCTTTTTTGCGAGTGCAATATCCTCATTTCCTTGTTTCTAGGCCTTGTTCATGAATTGGTCAACTTTGTCATCTACTGTCCATCAACACTGCTGCCTTTTTTCTTACCGGCCAGGTATGTTACTCTTCCTTACTGCTTGGTTTAGTTTTGATGTGTGGTTAATTTTTTCACCAATGTTGTCTAGTTACGCATATGTGTTGTTGTTGTTGTTTTTTTTTCTTTTTTTTTTTTTCATTTTTTTATTATCATTTTTTTCTTTACTTAAAAATATTTTGACAAATAATGTATAATCAGTTTGGATTCTACCAAGTTTTTTACAATTTTCAATTTAATTTTATTTATTCACCATAGATAAAGAGTATATGAGGAAATCAATTTATTAATTCATTTCTTTAATATTTAAGTTATATTGGATTGATGTTGTATATGTATATTATTTTCTGCTATTTTTGTCAAATTTTCAATTTTTATTTCAATTGATTTTAGGTTTGATTAGTGTCTTTGTTTAATTTAGTTAAAATTTGGTTAGTTCATGTGTAATGCTATTAATTTATTTAAGCTATTTTGAAATAATATTGTATTTGTATATATTATTTAATGCTATTTTTTTTCTTCATATTTGTGTCACTTGCATTGTTGTTTCACATTACTAGCTTATATATATATATATATATATATATATATATATATATATATATATATATATATATATATATATATATATAATAAGTATGATATTGACAAAAGTTATAAAATATGATTTTGGCATGGGAAGATTATGAGGAATAGTAATAAGTTTTCCAATGCATCGCCTACACAAAAGAGAAAGCAGGATGATGATGCTTTTGTTGACACTATTAAAATGTTAGATACAGTTCAAGAGAATTTGAATGTCGATAGGTTGGGTCAAGAGTTTAATGAGATTATAGGAGATGCCAAAAATTATTATGGGATGGGTGTAAGAAGTATACTAAGATATCTGCATTAATCACATTGTGTAATATTAAAGCGAAGTGTGAAATACTTGATAAGTATTTTAAAGAACTTTTGACAGTATTAGGTGATATGTTCTTTGAGGATCATAAATTACCTCATTCAATGTATATGATGTAAAAAAATACTTAATGAGCTAAGAATGAGATACAAGAAAATATATGCATGTCGAAACGACTGCATACTCTGTAGGAAAGAGTATGTAGATGTACATGCATGTTCTATATGTAAGGATCAAGGTGAAAGAGTCCAAAATTGGATTGGATGAAAAAACGAAAAAAGTTCTTGTGAAGGTGTTGTGGTATTTTTCACCTATTTTATGAATTTGATAGATGTTTTGAAGCATTGATACATCCAAAAAATTACCATGGCATGTTACTCAAAAAGTTGTTCATGGTAAAATAAAACATCCATCACATTCTCATTCTTAGAACCTAATAAATCAAAAATAGCCTAAATTTGCATCAGAGCTCATAATTCTTAAACTTGCACTTACAGTTGATGGTATAGATTTGTATAGCTCAATTAATAGTAATATAAATTTTTTGCATAATTGTAATATTTTTATACTAAAATATATGACCATATAAAAATTATATGTATTTAATACAATGCAACAAATATATTATTACATGACTATGTTAACAGTCATCTCGGGTAAGATTGTAACGTAAGCCAAATATTGTTGATGCTACTTAAAATATCAGTTTTTTTTATTAAAAAAATGTGAATTAATTTTTGTTTTTATGATTATTAAAAATGGCAACAGGTGATGATTGTATCTCTGTAGGAGACCAAATTTACAATGTTAATATCAGTGATATCTTTTGCGGACCTGGTCATGGAATAAGGTTTTTATTTAATTATTTTATCAATAAATATATACAGCTATTCTCTTTATAATTTTAATCTAGCTACTTAAACATTATTAATTGTAATAAATAACTAAAATGTTACATTTTGTTGGTGGTTTATAGTATTGGAAGCTTGGGTGGAGAAAATGCTGTTTTAGTCGAGAACGTAACAGTGCATCGAGCTCATTTCTTTGGCACACAAAATGGAGCACGTATCAAGACAAAGCCGGTATTCTACCATATTCTACACAAGCATAGTTAATTATACTTATGGTAATAATACAATAATAACATTATTATTTTATATAATGAAATTCATCAAAAGTTAAATAATTTAATCGTATAATATAATCCTTCGTGCATAGAATTTTATTTTTAATCTTTCTAAAAAAAAAACATATTCAATTTTCTTATATGATAAATGAAACAATTTAAATATCTTAGTTAAATTAATTGGATAAAAGCATAATATATAATAAAAATATTCTGATAATATATAAATGGTCCATTAAATTGATGGTTACTTGTAACATCAAGAATTGAAATTTGATTTTGTAATTGGCAGCTTGGGAAAGGAAACGTTAGAAGGATTGAATATGTAAACATGACCTTCCATCAAGTGCAAAATCCAATAATAATTGACCAGCACTACTGTTTCTCACCAGATGGCTGTCCAGAAAAGGTAATTATAATTTATGATTTTTTTACATATATAGTAGTGTACGTATAAAGCTTTTTATAATTATATAAGTAAAAATAAAATTTAATTGCAGGATACAGCAGTAGATATAAGCAACGTGAAGTTCGTATCATCAGTTGGGACATCGGCATCAGAAGTAGCTATTAATCTAAACTGCAGTAGTATAATACCCTGCACTGATATCACCTTAGAAGCTATTCAATTGACACCTTCTGATCAAAAGATGAAGCAAGTTTCTTCAAGTTGCCATAATGCTTTTGGTTCTACAGATGGTGTTGTAAAACCCCAATCCTGTCTTTCGTCTCCTCCGTAGGCGCATTTACTTCCCATTACGTTTCATCCGATTTTTATTCTATTCCATGTACTCAAGCTAGCTATAAGCTACACCACTTCTTCTTAGTTACATTAAAAAAAAAAAAAAAAAACAACTCATTAAGCTACAACTATTGTTATGTAATCATCATTTTATATTTATATTTTTGTTTTAATTCCTCCAAAAATTTTGAAAATTTCATAAAATAACACCTCAATAATATTTGAATGAAGCTTAATATTAAATGGATCTGACTGAAATTTAATTTGAGTGTCGTTCTACTAACTAATGTTTTATGTAAAATATTTTGTTAAATTTTTTTAGTAAAATTATATTAGCCGAATATAAGTAACAACATTCAATATTTTTTTATTTATAAATTTTAATGGTATTATGTATAAATTTTTTTCTTTAACAATTATACTTGTATTTATGTTTGTGCACCAAATTTTTTTTTAAGGACCAATCTAAAAGGAAAAGCACCAAAATTATTCATTTTTATCACTTTGTGTCGGAGTAATTAAAGCACATAAACATTAGTACTAACCACATTGCATATAATGAAGTAATGGTATTTACTATTGAAAGGGTCATAACTTAGTAAACTACAAAGGCAAAATGATATAGATATTTAGAAACTTATTTTACTCATACAAAAAGCAAAAAATAAACACAAGTAATAAGAAACAAAGGTAAGCATACAAATACAAATAATAAATGCTTTCTAATCTTAGTATAGATTATATATGTTGTCATATATATAGAGAAAACTCAGATTGTATTAACTCAGACAACAAAGCATACAAACATAGCAATATAACGTGATTAATTCACTTAAACTACAATCTTAAGTGATAACATTCACGGATTAAAAAAGCAACAACTCAGTAGCAAAATTCACTAAATGAAAATAAACAGTTATACAAATTCGATAAAGTAAGACACTAAATATTTCTATCAATTTGGGCCACCTATCTTAATTGCCTAGGCTACTATCACTAGCTAATCTCCAGAGCCCACCACCCAGTAGTGTGATGCAAAGACCTATAATAAGATTAAAGAATTCTAAACAAGATAAATAACTCTCAATGAAATGAGTAAAGTATAAACATCTCATATCAACAATACGAAAACAAACTCGACGTATTGTTGACAAATATTTTAACCTTGTAATAACAATATAGAAATACACTTAATGTATTATTATTACGGCAACTCTGTTTGATAAAAAGAATCTTACAAACTCCACAACCAACTTGTAACTCAATATATAAAAATACTCAATGTATTGAGACTATGAAAATTTCATTTTAAAATAATTAATCTCTAAGTGGAATTACCACTTTTGAATCACTAATACGAAAACACTCTTATTAGTGATACGAGAAAAGTAAAATATTTTTTGAAGCATAAAAATTTATTTTTTACCCAATTAAAAGATTTCAGAAAAGAGTTACAAAAATGACAATTTTTATGCTTAAATTTCCTTTTGAAACAAAGAAAGTGAATGAGTATTTATAGAAAAATCTCCAAGCACCGTGACTATCGCGGACCCCTTGTGACATCTTTGTGGACTACCTCGATGAGGTATCAATGAAATAATAGCAAGCCTACAACGAGGTCTAATGGTCAGAAAAATGAACAAAACAACTTCGCGACCCATCGCCGACCTACCATGACAAATACTCTACAAGACCCCAGCGAGCTTAAAAAAAAGGAATTTTCAAGTTTAAAACAAAAGGAGAGAAAAAATCATAAATACCATAGAATCAACACATCCATCTTCATGCTAACTCTAGTTCCAAAGAACTACAAGGTCTAAAGCTATGTCTATAACCTGCATATACAAAACAAACATATACCCATGAACATATCATGTAGACCTATGTGTAGTCTAACAAAACAACTATTGTGTTACCCCTACACAAGTACAAACGAATAGGCTAAATACACGTAGTCAAACAAAACTCCTCCTGACTTCATGCAACACTCTCCCTGAATGCATGCAAGTCAAACAACAAGATGTGATGCAAACCTACACTCACATTCCACACAAAACAGAAAACAAATGTAAACACATTGTACAACATACAAACTTCTCTTGCTTTTTGACACATAAAGTCAAAGGAACACTCCTATATGGGAAAGAGAAGGCATATAATATGCAATAATCTTATAAACTCACGCAACACAAGAAGAGAGGAAAAAAGCGTAAGTAAAAGAAACATAAGAAAAGAAAGACACAAAGACAACAAAGTCAAAAATGAAAGCCGGCCCATAGGGTAACAACTACAACTCAAGGAGAGAGGCAGACACAAATAGCCTTTATCATAGTTTCAAATCTAAGAAAGTTTAAAGGTTTCGTGAACAAATCAGGTACTATGAGAAGTTAACCTTTTTAGTGTCAACTTTAGTAATAATGAAATCATCATCATAAATGCTTTCCAAGTATCCCAAACTTCCTTAGAACTTCTGAGGCTTGACAGATAATCTTCATCATAAGGAGCAACAACTCCAATGGTAGTGTAGCGTCCAAGATAATTTTTGTCACTTAAGCGAAGTTCTTCTTTAGTCTAAAAGTCAAAAGGTTTGGGAACACTTATGCCACCTTCAAAGTTTTGAAAAGAAATCTTCCATCCATTCTCAATCAAAGACCAAACCTCATCATCAAATGATCTTATATAAGAACACATATGAGATCTTCAAAAGACAAAACTCATGCCTTAAAATTGAGGTGGTCTAGAAACCAAACCTCTCACACCATAAGTCATTAGGGAAAGGGAAGTCTAACATGTACAAGGGAGAGGAAAGAACATTGGATTAGTTAAGCCCAAAAATGATGTACCAACTCTTGTACAAATTGAAAGAGTCCCAACAAGGTAAATTCCAAGGCAAAGTGATAAGTATACCTAGGGAATCACTTCACTCATACAAAAAGCAAAAGATAAACACAGGCAACAAGGAACAGAAGGAAGCACACAAGTAAAAGCAGTAAATGATTTCCAATCTCTATATAGACTATATATGTTGTCACATATACAGAGAAAACTCAAATTGTACTGACTCAGTAGCCAAATTCACTAAATAACGTGGTAAATTTACTTAGGCTCCAATCCTAAGTGGTAACATCTACGAATTGCTTAAGACAACTACTCAGTAGCCAAATTCACTAAATAAAAATAAACTATATAGACTCGATAATGTAAAATGCCAAATACCTCTATCAGTCAAGACTACTCGTCCTAACTGCCTTAGTTGTTATCACCAGCTATTACCACATCTACTTTGATTCACACTAATTTCGTCTCACCCAAAGCATACAACTAAGTCAATTCTAAAAGAAAAAAAATGTGATAAATTAAAAAAATCTAAAAAAAAAGTAAATAAAAAATGAAATAAAAAAAATAAAAATAATACTACTGATAATATTTTACAATTGTTAAATTTTTTTCGAAAACTATATTAAAAATACAAGTAAACTATAATAAAAACTGTTTGATAAAAAATATCTATAATACTCTAAAAAAACACCTGTAGCTTAATACAGGAAAATACTCGATGTTTGAACTAAAAAAAATTTCATTTTAAAAGAATTAATTTAGTTGAATTATTACTTCCAAATTACTAATACAGAAACACCCTCAATGTATTAGTGAAACAAGAAAAGTGACAATATTTTTTGAAGCACTAGAAAATACTTTTCACCCAATTAAAAGATTTTACAAAATACTTACAAAAATGCACTAAAACAATAAACTCATTCAGGTATAGCTCAAACTTAAAAAAAATGAAAAATAACTGCACCTAAATTTTTTTGGTACAGTTGGGCGCAATTTTTGAAAGAAATAATTTCAGGTACAATCATTGACCATATCTAAAAGTATAGCAGAATACATAAATTTTTCAAAAATTTACAAAAACTTTTAAGTATGAAACTATAAATAAAAGCTTTTAAGTACGGTTATGAACCATACCTAAATCTCCCAAATACAACAAAAGCTAGGGTTTCACAAAGGGCTCTCTCTACAAACAACACTTTTCTTCCCTATATATCTATGTGAGCCCCTTTAGCCGTCAACCGACTAGTTCATTTTCTTACCGCTGCTTCTGTCGGTGTCGTCTCTAATTGCCTGCTTTTGTCCGGTTCCCATTTTGTCTCTCTTGCCTTTTAGGCGAGTGCAATATCCTCATTTCCCTGCTTCTAGGCCCTATTCGTGAACTTGTCAACTTTGCCATCTACTGTCCATCAACACTACTGCCTTTTTTCTTCTTGGCTAGGTATGTTACTCTTCCTTGCTGCTTGGTTTAGTTTTGATGTCTGGTTAATTTGTTCATCAATGTTGTCTAGTTATGCATATTTGTTGTTTTTTTTTCTTCATATTTTTATTATCATTTTTTTCTTTACTTAAAAATATTTTGATAAATAATGTATAGTCAGTTTGGATTCTACCAAGTTTTTTACAATTTTCAATTTAATTTTATTTATTCACCATAGATAAAGAGTATACGAGGAAATCAATTTATTAATTCATTTTTTGTTTAATATTTAAGTTATATTGGATTGATGTTGTATATGTATATTATTTGCTACTATTTTTGTCAATTTTCCAATTTTTATTTCAATTGATTTTAGGTTTGATTAGTGTCTTTGTTTAATTTAGTTAAAATTTGGTTAGTTCATGTGTAATGCTATTAATTTATTTAAGCTATTTTGAAATAATATCGTATTTGTATATATTATTTAATGCTATTTTTTTCTTCATATTTGTGTCACTTGCATTGCTGTTTCACATTACTAGCTTATGTATATATATATATATATATATGGTATTGACAAAAGTTATAAAATATGATTTTGGCACGGAAAAGATTATGAGAAATAGTAATAAGTTTTCCAATACACAAAAGAAAAAGTGGGATCATGATGCTTTTGTTGACACTATTAAAATGTTATATTTGGTTGGTGGTTTATAGTATTGGAAGCTTGGGTGGAGAAAATGCTGTTTTAGTCGAGAACGTAACAGTGCATCGAGCTCATTTCTTTGGAACACAAAATGGAGCACGTATCAAGACAAAGCCGGTATTCTACCATATTCTACACAAGCATAGTTAATTATACTATGGTAATAATACAATAATAACATTATTATTTTATATAATGAAATTCATCAAAAGTTAAATAATTTAATCGTATAATATAATCCTTCATATATATTTTTATTTTTAATCTCTCTCAAGAAAAAGAAAAAAAAAACATATTAAGTTTTCTTACGACGTAAATAAAACAATTTAAATATCTTGAATAAATTAAATTGATAAAAGTACAATATATAATAAAAATATTTTAATAATATGTAAATGGTCCATTAAATTGATGGTTACTTGACTGATAAATTAACATCAAGAATTGAAATTTGATTTTGTAATTGCAGCTTGGGAAAGGAAATGTTAGAAGGATTGAATATGTAAACATGACCTTCCATCAAGTGCAAAATCCAATAATAATTGACCAGCACTACTGTTTCTCACCAGATGGCTGTCCAGAAAAGGTAATTACAATTTATGATTTTTTTACATATATAGTAGTGTACGTATAAAGCTTTTTATAATTATATAAATAAAAATAAAATTTAATTGCAGGATACAGCAGTAGATATAAGCAACGTGGAGTTCGTATCATCAGTTGGGACATCGGCATCAGAAGTAGCTATTAATCTAAACTGCAGTAGTATAATACCCTGCACTGATATCACCTTAGAAGCTATTCAATTGACACCTTCTGATCAAAAGATGAAGCAAGTTTCTTCAAGTTGCCATAATGCTTTTGGTTCTACAGATGGTGTTGTAAAAACCCCAATCCTGTCTTTCGTCTCCTCCGTAGGCGCATTTACTTCCCATTACGTTTCATCCGATTTTTATTCTATTCCATGTACTCAAGCTAGCTATAAGTTACACCACTTCTTCTTAGTTACATTAAAAAAAAAACTCATTAAGCAACAACTATTGTTATGTAATCATCGTTTTATATTTATATTTTTGTTTTAATTCTTCCACTAATTTTAGAAATTTCATAAAATAACACCTCAGTAACATTTGAATGAAGCTTAATATTGAATGGATCTGACTGAAATTTAATTTGAACGACATTCTACTAACTAATGTTCTATGTAAAATGTTTTATTGAATTTTTTTAGTAAAATTATATTCGGCAAATTCAATAATTTTTTATTTATAAATTTTAATGGTGTTATTTATAAATTTTTTTCTTTAACAATTATACTTGTATTTATGTTTGTGCACCAAATTTTTTTTAACGACCAATCTAAAAGGAAAAGCACCAAAATTATTCATTTTTATCACTTTGTGTCGGAGTAATTAAACTAACCACATTGCATATAATGAAGTAATGGTATTTACTATTGAAAGGGTCATAACTTAGTAAACTACTAAGGCAAAATGATATTGATATTTAGAAACTTATTCCACTCGTACAAAAAGCGAAAGATAAATACAAGTAATAAGAAATAGAAGTAAGCATACAAATAAAAACAATAAATGCTTTCCAATCTTAGTATAGATTATATATGAAGCATACAAATATAGTAATATAACGTGGTAAAACCCACTTAGACTACAATTCTAAGTGATAACATCCACGAATTGAAAAAACAACAACTCAACAGCAAAATTTACTAAATGAAAATAAATAGTTATACAAACTCGATAAGGTAAGACGCTAAATATTTCTATCAATTGGGACCACCCATCTTAATTGCTTAAGCTATTATCGCTAGCTAATCTCCAGAGCCCACCACCAAGTAGTGTGATGCAAAGACCTATGATAAGATTAAAGAATTCTAAACAAGATAAATAACTCTCAATGAAATGAGTAAAGTATAAATATCTCATATCAACAATACGAAAACAAACTCGACGTATTGTTGACAAATTTTTTAACCTTGTAATAACAATAGAGAAATACACTCGATGTATTATTATTATGGCAACTCTGTTTGATAAAAAGAATCTTACAAACTCCACAACCACCATGTAACTCAATATATAAAAACACTTAATGTATTGAGACTATAAAAATTTCGTTTTAAAATAATTAATCTCTAAGTGAAATTACAACTTCCGAATCACTAATACGAAAACACCTTTATTAGTGATACGAGAAAAGTAAAAATATTTTTCGAAGCACCAAAAATTATTTTTTACCCAATCAAAAGATTTCAAAAAAGAGTTACAAAAATGACAAATTTTATGCTTAAATTTCCTTTTGAAACAAAGAACGTGAATGAGTATTTATAGAAAAATCTCAAAGCATCGTGACTATCGCGGACCCCTTGCGACATCTTTGTGGACTACCTCGATGAGGTATCAGTGAGATAACAGAAAGCCCACAACGAGCTTAAAAGAAAAGGAATTTTCAAGTTTAAAACAAAAGGAGAGAAAAACTCATAAATACCATAGAATGAACACATTCATCTTCATGCTAACTCTAGTTCCAAGGAACTGCAAGGTCCAAAGCTATGTCTATAACTTGCATATAAAAAACAAACATATACTCATGAACATATCATGTAGACCTATGTGTAGTCTAACAAAACAACTATCATGTTACCTCTACATAGGTACAAACGAATAGGCTAAATACACGTAGTCAAACAAAACTCCCCCTGACTTCATGCAACACTTTTCCTGAATGCATGCAAGTCAAACAACAAGATGTGATGCAAGCCTACACTCACATTCCACACAAAACAGAAAACAAATGTAAACACATTGTGCAGCATACAAACTTCTCTTGATTTTTGACACATAAAGTCAAAGAAACACCCTATATGGAAAAGAGAAGGCATATAATATGCAATAATCTTATACACTCATGCAACACAAGAAGAGAGAAAAAAAGCGTAAGTAAAAGAAACATAAGAAAAGAAAGACACAAAGACAACAAAGTCAAAAATGAAAGCCGGCCCGCAGGGTAACAACTACAACTCAAGGAAAGAGGTAGACACTAATAGCCTTTATTATAGTTTCAAATTTGAGAAAGTCTAAAGGCTTTGCGAACAAATCAGGTACTATGAGGAGTTAGTCTTTTTAGTGTCAACTTTAGTAATACTGAAATCATCATCATAAATGCTTTCCAAGTATCCCAAGCTTCCTTATAACTTTTGAGGCTTGACAGATAATCTTCATCATAAGAAGCAACAACTCCAATGATAGTGTAGATTCCAAGATAATTTTTGTCACTTAAGCGAAGTTCTTCTTTAGTCCAAAAGTCAAAAGGTTAGGGAACACTTATGCCATCTTCAAAGTTTTGAAAAGAAATCTTCCATCCATTATCAATCAAAGACCAAACCTCATCATCAAATGATCTTATATAAGAAAACATATGAGACCTCCAAAAGACAAAACTCATCCTTAAAATTGAGGTGGTCTAGAAACCAAACCTCTCACATCATAAGTCATTAGGGAAAGGGAAGTCTAACATGTACAAGGGAAAGGAAAGAACATTGGATCAGTTAAGCCCAAAAATGATGTACAAATTCTTATACAAATTGAAAAAGTCCCAACAAGGTAAATTCCAAGGCAAAGTGATAAATACACTTAAGGACTCACTTCACTCATACAAAAAGCAAAAGATAAACACAAGCAACAAGGAACAGAAGGAAGCACACAAGTAAAAGCAGTAAATGCTTTCTAATCTCTATATAGACTATATGTGTTGTCACATATACAAAGAAAACTCAGATTATACTAATTCATGTATCAGAGCATACAAACACAGCAATATAACGTGGTAAATTTACTTACGCTCCAATCCTAAGTGGCAACATCTACGGATTGCTTAAGGCAACCACTCAGTGGCCAAATTCACTAAATGAAAATAAACAGCTATACAAACTCAATAATATAAAATGCCAAATACCTCTATCAGTCAAGAGTACTTGTCCTAACTGCTTTGGCTGTTATCACCAGCTGTCACCACATCTACTTTGATTCACACTAATTTCTTCTTACCCAAAGCCATACCACTAAGCAATGTGATGCAAATACTTATGATTAAATTAGTGAATTCTAAACAAGATAAATAACTCCCAATAAAATGAAAAAAGTATAAACACCATGTATCAACAATACAAAAATACACTCGATGTATTGTTGACACAAAAATTTTACCTCGTAATAACAATACAGAAATACACTTGTTGTATTGTTATTAAGGAAGCTCTGTTTGATAAAAATAATCTCACAAACTCTACAACCACACGTAGCTTAATACAAGAAAATATTCAATGTATTGAGACTAAAAAATTTCATTTTAAAAGAATTAATCTCCTAGTTGAATTATTACCTCTAAATCACTAATACAGAAACACCTTCAACATATTAGTGATAAAAAAAAAAGTAACAATATTTTTCGAAGCACTAGAAAATATTTTTCACCCAATTAAAAGATTTTAGAAAATACTTATAAAAATGCACTAAAACAATAAACTCATTCAGGTACGGTTCAAACTTAAAAAAATGAAAAATAACTGCACTTAAATAGTTTTAGGTACAGTTGGGTACACTTTGAAAGAATTAATTTCAGGTACAATCATTGACCATACCTAAAAGTATAGCAGAATACATAAATTTTTCAAAAATTTACAGAAACTTTTAGGTACGAAACTGTAAATAAAAGCTTTTAGGTACGGCTATGAACCGTACCTAAATCTCCCAAATACAACAAAAAGCTAGGGTTTCACAAAGGGCTCTACAAACAACACTTTTCTTCCCCATATAACTATGTGAGCCCCTTGAGCCGTCAACCGAATGGTTCGTTTTCTTACCGCTGCTTCTGTTGGTGTTGTCTCTGATTGCCTGCTTTTGTCTGGTTCCCATTTTGTCTCTCTTTTTTGCCTTTTTGCGAGTGCAATATCCTCATTTCCTTGTTTCTAGGCCTTGTTCATGAATTGGTCAACTTTGTCATCTACTGTCCATCAACACTGCTGCCTTTTTTCTTACCGGCCAGGTATGTTACTCTTCCTTACTGCTTGGTTTAGTTTTGATGTGTGGTTAATTTTTTCACCAATGTTGTCTAGTTACGCATATGTGTTGTTGTTGTTGTTTTTTTTTCTTTTTTTTTTTTTCATTTTTTTTATTATCATTTTTTTCTTTACTTAAAAATATTTTGACAAATAATGTATAATCAGTTTGGATTCTACCAAGTTTTTTACAATTTTCAATTTAATTTTATTTATTCACCATAGATAAAGAGTATATGAGGAAATCAATTTATTAATTCATTTCTTTAATATTTAAGTTATATTGGATTGATGTTGTATATGTATATTATTTTCTGCTATTTTTGTCAAATTTTCAATTTTTATTTCAATTGATTTTAGGTTTGATTAGTGTCTTTGTTTAATTTAGTTAAAATTTGGTTAGTTCATGTGTAATGCTATTAATTTATTTAAGCTATTTTGAAATAATATTGTATTTGTATATATTATTTAATGCTATTTTTTTTCTTCATATTTGTGTCACTTGCATTGTTGTTTCACATTACTAGCTTATATATATATATATATATATATATATATATATATATATATATATATATATATATATATATATATATATAATAAGTATGATATTGACAAAAGTTATAAAATATGATTTTGGCATGGGAAGATTATGAGGAATAGTAATAAGTTTTCCAATGCATCGCCTACACAAAAGAGAAAGCAGGATGATGATGCTTTTGTTGACACTATTAAAATGTTAGATACAGTTCAAGAGAATTTGAATGTCGATAGGTTGGGTCAAGAGTTTAATGAGATTATAGGAGATGCCAAAAATTATTATGGGATGGGTGTAAGAAGTATACTAAGATATCTGCATTAATCACATTGTGTAATATTAAAGCGAAGTGTGAAATACTTGATAAGTATTTTAAAGAACTTTTGACAGTATTAGGTGATATGTTCTTTGAGGATCATAAATTACCTCATTCAATGTATATGATGTAAAAAAATACTTAATGAGCTAAGAATGAGATACAAGAAAATATATGCATGTCGAAACGACTGCATACTCTGTAGGAAAGAGTATGTAGATGTACATGCATGTTCTATATGTAAGGATCAAGGTGAAAGAGTCCAAAATTGGATTGGATGAAAAAACGAAAAAAGTTCTTGTGAAGGTGTTGTGGTATTTTTCACCTATTTTATGAATTTGATAGATGTTTTGAAGCATTGATACATCCAAAAAATTACCATGGCATGTTACTCAAAAAGTTGTTCATGGTAAAATAAAACATCCATCACATTCTCATTCTTAGAACCTAATAAATCAAAAATAGCCTAAATTTGCATCAGAGCTCATAATTCTTAAACTTGCACTTACAGTTGATGGTATAGATTTGTATAGCTCAATTAATAGTAAGTATAATTGTTGATCTGTTATGTTGGTCAATTATAATCTCTTACATTGGCTATTCATAAGAAGGAAGTTTATGATGTTAATATTGTTGATATCATACCCTAAGCAACCAAGAAATGACATTGATGTATTTTTAGAGCCATTAATAGATGATTTAAAATTTTTATAGAATAATGGTATTGAAGTATTTGATACATATCATCAAGAGAAGTTCAACTTAAAGGTAATTCTAATGTGGACTATAAATGACTTTCTAACATATTGTAATTTGTCTAGTCATGCAGTTAAGGGCTACTTTGCTTGCCCAGTTTATAGCACGAACACATATGCAAATAAATTAGGCTATTATGTATTGTCGGGTGGCTACAAACAACAATTATTGTTGTATATGAGAGGTAATATTTATTTTAATATTTTATATTTTATATATATTCTAATGGTCATTTAATAATTGTCTTATGTTATTAATGTAGAATTTTATTTGATCACTTGACCAAAAATGTAAAAAAATAACAATTTATATCTCTTTTTGTATTCTGCATTGATATCAAATCAATATCAAGAAATGACACTGATGTGTTTTTAGAGCCATTAATAGTTGATTTAAAATTTTTATAGAATAATGGTATTAAAGTATTTGATACATATCATCAAGAGGAGGTCAACTTAAAGGCAATTTTAAAGTGGACTATAAATGACTTTCTAGCATATTGTAATTTGTCTAGTCATGCAGTTAAGGGCTACTTTGCTTGCCCAGTTTATAGCACGAACACATATGCATATAAATTAGGCCATTATGTATTGTCGGGTGGCTACAAGCAACGATTATTGTTGTATATGAGAGGTAATATTTATTTCAATATTTTATATTATTTATAAATTCTAATGGTCATTTAATAATTGTCTTATGTTATTAATGTATAATTTTATTTGATCACTTGATCAAAAATGTAAAAAAATCACAATTTATATCTCCTTTTGCATTCTACACTGATATCAAATCAATGGAGCCCTACTCTTAATAATCAAATTGAATCTCTCGTTCAACGAGTGCTTGAAGTAAGAGAAAATGAAAGAGTCCCTTATTGGCTAGAATAAATATTTTATTAATTTATAATTTTCTTATATTGAAATTTTATGGTTCTTCATTTTTAATTAAATGATTTACAATTAATTGTAGAAATCATTGAATACTTGGGATGATCCACCATTAGTAATATTGTTCAGTGGTTTGACTGACTTAAAAATAGTCCACCACAAAGATTTCAAGATATGATCATTAGTTAGGAGAATCTCATATATTTCATTAAATTGATTTTAAATTATTTCTGATCATGCATGATTGATTATGACATATTTATTTTATACCGATATTATAGTGCTTTTTCTAGATGGTATTAAAACCATTACACGTTCGTTTAAGTCAGCACCTAGTTTTTGGCCTATTAAGGTTAGATTAATGTATCTTTTTATTTTATGTATGTATATTTTTAATTATAAGTAAATATCTAACCTAGTGACTGCTAATTAATTGTATATTTATGTTGTCTTATATATATATGTGTGTGTGTGTGTCTAGGCACCTATTCAAAACAATAGTATTGAGTGTGACTTTTCGTGATTAGATATATGAGAGTATTATATATCAATCAAGAAAGTATTGTTTAGTCCTAGTAAGTTAAAAAATCTTTTCGTGCATGTACATATAATATATGTTAAGAATTTAATGTAAGCTTTTTGAATGATGATGGAGGAAAAATGAGGGGAGTGAAATAGGAAAAATCAAAAGCCACAAATTATTATTGAAATAGCTAAGATAAAAGATAGAAACGACAAACTTGAGAATTCGAGATCTTAGTAGAGAAGAGGTGAGATGGAGAAGATAAAGTAAAGTGCTAAGAAACTGCAGGAGAGCATAACCATGACTTTCAAAATTGCAGCCTTGCAAGTCACTTCTTCAATATCTAACCTTTCAAAACTATCTGCTCCAATTAAAAAAAATTATTAATAAATAATCATATTAATATATAACAAATTTTTGTTATCATGTCACAAAAGTATTTAACTTTATAGTGCGGCATTGATTTGACTCAAGATTTCAGTATCCATATTTTAGATGACAATATAACTTTTGTTGAACGTAAGACGTTGTTTAGTTAGTCACTGTAGTAGAGTACTATTCAGTTTAGGGCTCCATTTTAGTGGCCTTTTAAGGCAATTGCTGTTTGGCCTAAAATAGCTTGTGGGACAAAAATGACGTCTTTTTTTGATAAAATTAACTTTTAGCCCCATTTTGTTATTAGACTTGTTGGAGATGTTTGTGTCTGTTTTAGTTTTTGTTTTATGCTCTCTCTCTCTCCCTCTCTCTCTATTTGTGTTTCTTTCTAGTTCTCTACTCTAATCACGTTTTGTTTTGCATTTTGCTTGTTGTTTAGAGCCATCTTTGTTTGTTCTGTGTGCTTCTCATCTTCGTTTTTCTTGTTCTACTGGTTCGAGGCTGAAATCATGTTTTCCATGGAATATGAGTTTTTGGTTTTTTGTTATTTTCTTCATTTTCCGTGCTACTATCCGCAATTTTTTTTTTCTTTTGTGTGTTTGTGGTTGTCGTTTCTTATTCTTCTTTTGTTTGGAGTTTGGAATGATGGTGTTCGTATATGATTAATTTGGTTGAGTTTTTAATTTTGTGTTTTTTTAGTGATAGTTTGTTCTTCGTGTTCTCCTTTATTTAGTTATTGTTCTTTCATTTTTATAGATTTTTTGTTCATGTTTTGTGCTTCGTTTTTCTTTTTCTTATTAGGCTTCATTCATTCATATTTTTATTTTTTATTTTTAATGTGTTTGTCGTTGTTCATTTCTTTTTCTCTTTTTGTTCTTTTGTTTATTGTTTAATTTTGATGATTTTCATTTTTAGGTTTCTTAGGTTTGATCCTCATCTATTAATGCCAGATTTGTAATGCAACTTCATGCATGTTTTGTGTCTTTCTTGTTTTTTTCTCATTTTTTGTTTGTTTGTTTTAGGTATTATCCAATGAGTAGAGGTTTTTTTATTCATTAGCTTTTGCTCATCATTCAAGATTTAAGAATGCTATATCCACTTCTTCTATGGTAAAAGTGTTCTACTTTATATTTTATTTTCCTGTTTTTGTTCTTATTTTGTTTGGAGATTTAAGAAGGCTATAGTAGATGTACATTTTTATTCGTGTACCTATTATATGTACAGGCATTGTTAATGTACATAATATACGTAGATTGTATTTGCATTTATATTAATCTGTATAAGAGTATTCTTGTATACAATATATGTACATTACATATTTGTGTACAACTTATATGTACTATATTTGTTCTTCCATGTAGATATATATACTATGTGTTTTTGTATAAAGATATGTACATTATGTATTTGTGTACATAATATATCTACATTGTATTTGGGTACATAATATATGTACATTTTGTATTCTTATATTTAGTTTATGTGTATCAAATATTTGTATCAATTGTATTTGTACATTTTGTATAATTTGTTTTCTATTTGGTATTCATAGGTTGATTTTGATAAGCATAAGTATGACTTTATTTATACATATTAAGTTAAGTGTCTAGTATAATTTATACTTATATTTCATAATAATATAAATTTTTTGCATAATTGTAATATTTTTATACTAAAATATATGACCATATAAAAATTATATGTATTTAATACAATGCAACAAATATATTATTACATGACTATGTTAACAGTCATCTCGGGTAAGATTGTAACGTAAGCCAAATATTGTTGATGCTACTTAAAATATCAGTTTTTTTTATTAAAAAAATGTGAATTAATTTTTGTTTTTATGATTATTAAAAATGGCAACAGGTGATGATTGTATCTCTGTAGGAGACCAAATTTACAATGTTAATATCAGTGATATCTTTTGCGGACCTGGTCATGGAATAAGGTTTTTATTTAATTATTTTATCAATAAATATATACAGCTATTCTCTTTATAATTTTAATCTAGCTACTTAAACATTATTAATTGTAATAAATAACTAAAATGTTACATTTTGTTGGTGGTTTATAGTATTGGAAGCTTGGGTGGAGAAAATGCTGTTTTAGTCGAGAACGTAACAGTGCATCGAGCTCATTTCTTTGGCACACAAAATGGAGCACGTATCAAGACAAAGCCGGTATTCTACCATATTCTACACAAGCATAGTTAATTATACTTATGGTAATAATACAATAATAACATTATTATTTTATATAATGAAATTCATCAAAAGTTAAATAATTTAATCGTATAATATAATCCTTCGTGCATAGAATTTTATTTTTAATCTTTCTAAAAAAAAAACATATTCAATTTTCTTATATGATAAATGAAACAATTTAAATATCTTAGTTAAATTAATTGGATAAAAGCATAATATATAATAAAAATATTCTGATAATATATAAATGGTCCATTAAATTGATGGTTACTTGTAACATCAAGAATTGAAATTTGATTTTGTAATTGGCAGCTTGGGAAAGGAAACGTTAGAAGGATTGAATATGTAAACATGACCTTCCATCAAGTGCAAAATCCAATAATAATTGACCAGCACTACTGTTTCTCACCAGATGGCTGTCCAGAAAAGGTAATTATAATTTATGATTTTTTTACATATATAGTAGTGTACGTATAAAGCTTTTTATAATTATATAAGTAAAAATAAAATTTAATTGCAGGATACAGCAGTAGATATAAGCAACGTGAAGTTCGTATCATCAGTTGGGACATCGGCATCAGAAGTAGCTATTAATCTAAACTGCAGTAGTATAATACCCTGCACTGATATCACCTTAGAAGCTATTCAATTGACACCTTCTGATCAAAAGATGAAGCAAGTTTCTTCAAGTTGCCATAATGCTTTTGGTTCTACAGATGGTGTTGTAAAACCCCAATCCTGTCTTTCGTCTCCTCCGTAGGCGCATTTACTTCCCATTACGTTTCATCCGATTTTTATTCTATTCCATGTACTCAAGCTAGCTATAAGCTACACCACTTCTTCTTAGTTACATTAAAAAAAAAAAAAAAAAACAACTCATTAAGCTACAACTATTGTTATGTAATCATCATTTTATATTTATATTTTTGTTTTAATTCCTCCAAAAATTTTGAAAATTTCATAAAATAACACCTCAATAATATTTGAATGAAGCTTAATATTAAATGGATCTGACTGAAATTTAATTTGAGTGTCGTTCTACTAACTAATGTTTTATGTAAAATATTTTGTTAAATTTTTTTAGTAAAATTATATTAGCCGAATATAAGTAACAACATTCAATATTTTTTTATTTATAAATTTTAATGGTATTATGTATAAATTTTTTTCTTTAACAATTATACTTGTATTTATGTTTGTGCACCAAATTTTTTTTTAAGGACCAATCTAAAAGGAAAAGCACCAAAATTATTCATTTTTATCACTTTGTGTCGGAGTAATTAAAGCACATAAACATTAGTACTAACCACATTGCATATAATGAAGTAATGGTATTTACTATTGAAAGGGTCATAACTTAGTAAACTACAAAGGCAAAATGATATAGATATTTAGAAACTTATTTTACTCATACAAAAAGCAAAAAATAAACACAAGTAATAAGAAACAAAGGTAAGCATACAAATACAAATAATAAATGCTTTCTAATCTTAGTATAGATTATATATGTTGTCATATATATAGAGAAAACTCAGATTGTATTAACTCAGACAACAAAGCATACAAACATAGCAATATAACGTGATTAATTCACTTAAACTACAATCTTAAGTGATAACATTCACGGATTAAAAAAGCAACAACTCAGTAGCAAAATTCACTAAATGAAAATAAACAGTTATACAAATTCGATAAAGTAAGACACTAAATATTTCTATCAATTTGGGCCACCTATCTTAATTGCCTAGGCTACTATCACTAGCTAATCTCCAGAGCCCACCACCCAGTAGTGTGATGCAAAGACCTATAATAAGATTAAAGAATTCTAAACAAGATAAATAACTCTCAATGAAATGAGTAAAGTATAAACATCTCATATCAACAATACGAAAACAAACTCGACGTATTGTTGACAAATATTTTAACCTTGTAATAACAATATAGAAATACACTTAATGTATTATTATTACGGCAACTCTGTTTGATAAAAAGAATCTTACAAACTCCACAACCAACTTGTAACTCAATATATAAAAATACTCAATGTATTGAGACTATGAAAATTTCATTTTAAAATAATTAATCTCTAAGTGGAATTACCACTTTTGAATCACTAATACGAAAACACTCTTATTAGTGATACGAGAAAAGTAAAATATTTTTTGAAGCATAAAAATTTATTTTTTACCCAATTAAAAGATTTCAGAAAAGAGTTACAAAAATGACAATTTTTATGCTTAAATTTCCTTTTGAAACAAAGAAAGTGAATGAGTATTTATAGAAAAATCTCCAAGCACCGTGACTATCGCGGACCCCTTGTGACATCTTTGTGGACTACCTCGATGAGGTATCAATGAAATAATAGCAAGCCTACAACGAGGTCTAATGGTCAGAAAAATGAACAAAACAACTTCGCGACCCATCGCCGACCTACCATGACAAATACTCTACAAGACCCCAGCGAGCTTAAAAAAAAGGAATTTTCAAGTTTAAAACAAAAGGAGAGAAAAAATCATAAATACCATAGAATCAACACATCCATCTTCATGCTAACTCTAGTTCCAAAGAACTACAAGGTCTAAAGCTATGTCTATAACCTGCATATACAAAACAAACATATACCCATGAACATATCATGTAGACCTATGTGTAGTCTAACAAAACAACTATTGTGTTACCCCTACACAAGTACAAACGAATAGGCTAAATACACGTAGTCAAACAAAACTCCTCCTGACTTCATGCAACACTCTCCCTGAATGCATGCAAGTCAAACAACAAGATGTGATGCAAACCTACACTCACATTCCACACAAAACAGAAAACAAATGTAAACACATTGTACAACATACAAACTTCTCTTGCTTTTTGACACATAAAGTCAAAGGAACACTCCTATATGGGAAAGAGAAGGCATATAATATGCAATAATCTTATAAACTCACGCAACACAAGAAGAGAGGAAAAAAGCGTAAGTAAAAGAAACATAAGAAAAGAAAGACACAAAGACAACAAAGTCAAAAATGAAAGCCGGCCCATAGGGTAACAACTACAACTCAAGGAGAGAGGCAGACACAAATAGCCTTTATCATAGTTTCAAATCTAAGAAAGTTTAAAGGTTTCGTGAACAAATCAGGTACTATGAGAAGTTAACCTTTTTAGTGTCAACTTTAGTAATAATGAAATCATCATCATAAATGCTTTCCAAGTATCCCAAACTTCCTTAGAACTTCTGAGGCTTGACAGATAATCTTCATCATAAGGAGCAACAACTCCAATGGTAGTGTAGCGTCCAAGATAATTTTTGTCACTTAAGCGAAGTTCTTCTTTAGTCTAAAAGTCAAAAGGTTTGGGAACACTTATGCCACCTTCAAAGTTTTGAAAAGAAATCTTCCATCCATTCTCAATCAAAGACCAAACCTCATCATCAAATGATCTTATATAAGAACACATATGAGATCTTCAAAAGACAAAACTCATGCCTTAAAATTGAGGTGGTCTAGAAACCAAACCTCTCACACCATAAGTCATTAGGGAAAGGGAAGTCTAACATGTACAAGGGAGAGGAAAGAACATTGGATTAGTTAAGCCCAAAAATGATGTACCAACTCTTGTACAAATTGAAAGAGTCCCAACAAGGTAAATTCCAAGGCAAAGTGATAAGTATACCTAGGGAATCACTTCACTCATACAAAAAGCAAAAGATAAACACAGGCAACAAGGAACAGAAGGAAGCACACAAGTAAAAGCAGTAAATGATTTCCAATCTCTATATAGACTATATATGTTGTCACATATACAGAGAAAACTCAAATTGTACTGACTCAGTAGCCAAATTCACTAAATAACGTGGTAAATTTACTTAGGCTCCAATCCTAAGTGGTAACATCTACGAATTGCTTAAGACAACTACTCAGTAGCCAAATTCACTAAATAAAAATAAACTATATAGACTCGATAATGTAAAATGCCAAATACCTCTATCAGTCAAGACTACTCGTCCTAACTGCCTTAGTTGTTATCACCAGCTATTACCACATCTACTTTGATTCACACTAATTTCGTCTCACCCAAAGCATACAACTAAGTCAATTCTAAAAGAAAAAAAATGTGATAAATTAAAAAAATCTAAAAAAAAAGTAAATAAAAAATGAAATAAAAAAAATAAAAATAATACTACTGATAATATTTTACAATTGTTAAATTTTTTTCGAAAACTATATTAAAAATACAAGTAAACTATAATAAAAACTGTTTGATAAAAAATATCTATAATACTCTAAAAAAACACCTGTAGCTTAATACAGGAAAATACTCGATGTTTGAGACTAAAAAAAATTTCATTTTAAAAGAATTAATCTCTTAGTTGAATTATTACTTCCAAATTACTAATACAGAAACACCCTCAATGTATTAGTGAAACAAGAAAAGTGACAATATTTTTTGAAGCACTAGAAAATACTTTTCACCCAATTAAAAGATTTTACAAAATACTTACAAAAATGCACTAAAACAATAAACTCATTCAGGTATAGCTCAAACTTAAAAAAAATGAAAAATAACTGCACCTAAATTTTTTTGGTACAGTTGGGCGCAATTTTTGAAAGAAATAATTTCAGGTACAATCATTGACCATATCTAAAAGTATAGCAGAATACATAAATTTTTCAAAAATTTACAAAAACTTTTAAGTATGAAACTATAAATAAAAGCTTTTAAGTACGGTTATGAACCATACCTAAATCTCCCAAATACAACAAAAGCTAGGGTTTCACAAAGGGCTCTCTCTACAAACAACACTTTTCTTCCCTATATATCTATGTGAGCCCCTTTAGCCGTCAACCGACTAGTTCATTTTCTTACCGCTGCTTCTGTCGGTGTCGTCTCTAATTGCCTGCTTTTGTCCGGTTCCCATTTTGTCTCTCTTGCCTTTTAGGCGAGTGCAATATCCTCATTTCCCTGCTTCTAGGCCCTATTCGTGAACTTGTCAACTTTGCCATCTACTGTCCATCAACACTACTGCCTTTTTTCTTCTTGGCTAGGTATGTTACTCTTCCTTGCTGCTTGGTTTAGTTTTGATGTCTGGTTAATTTGTTCATCAATGTTGTCTAGTTATGCATATTTGTTGTTTTTTTTCTTCATATTTTTATTATCATTTTTTTCTTTACTTAAAAATATTTTGATAAATAATGTATAGTCAGTTTGGATTCTACCAAGTTTTTTACAATTTTCAATTTAATTTTATTTATTCACCATAGATAAAGAGTATACGAGGAAATCAATTTATTAATTCATTTTTTGTTTAATATTTAAGTTATATTGGATTGATGTTGTATATGTATATTATTTGCTACTATTTTTGTCAATTTTCCAATTTTTATTTCAATTGATTTTAGGTTTGATTAGTGTCTTTGTTTAATTTAGTTAAAATTTGGTTAGTTCATGTGTAATGCTATTAATTTATTTAAGCTATTTTGAAATAATATCGTATTTGTATATATTATTTAATGCTATTTTTTTCTTCATATTTGTGTCACTTGCATTGCTGTTTCACATTACTAGCTTATGTATATATATATATATATATATGGTATTGACAAAAGTTATAAAATATGATTTTGGCACGGAAAAGATTATGAGAAATAGTAATAAGTTTTCCAATACACAAAAGAAAAAGTGGGATCATGATGCTTTTGTTGACACTATTAAAATGTTATATTTGGTTGGTGGTTTATAGTATTGGAAGCTTGGGTGGAGAAAATGCTGTTTTAGTCGAGAACGTAACAGTGCATCGAGCTCATTTCTTTGGAACACAAAATGGAGCACGTATCAAGACAAAGCCGGTATTCTACCATATTCTACACAAGCATAGTTAATTATACTATGGTAATAATACAATAATAACATTATTATTTTATATAATGAAATTCATCAAAAGTTAAATAATTTAATCGTATAATATAATCCTTCATATATATTTTTATTTTTAATCTCTCTCAAGAAAAAGAAAAAAAAAACATATTAAGTTTTCTTACGACGTAAATAAAACAATTTAAATATCTTGAATAAATTAAATTGATAAAAGTACAATATATAATAAAAATATTTTAATAATATGTAAATGGTCCATTAAATTGATGGTTACTTGACTGATAAATTAACATCAAGAATTGAAATTTGATTTTGTAATTGCAGCTTGGGAAAGGAAATGTTAGAAGGATTGAATATGTAAACATGACCTTCCATCAAGTGCAAAATCCAATAATAATTGACCAGCACTACTGTTTCTCACCAGATGGCTGTCCAGAAAAGGTAATTACAATTTATGATTTTTTTACATATATAGTAGTGTACGTATAAAGCTTTTTATAATTATATAAATAAAAATAAAATTTAATTGCAGGATACAGCAGTAGATATAAGCAACGTGGAGTTCGTATCATCAGTTGGGACATCGGCATCAGAAGTAGCTATTAATCTAAACTGCAGTAGTATAATACCCTGCACTGATATCACCTTAGAAGCTATTCAATTGACACCTTCTGATCAAAAGATGAAGCAAGTTTCTTCAAGTTGCCATAATGCTTTTGGTTCTACAGATGGTGTTGTAAAAACCCCAATCCTGTCTTTCGTCTCCTCCGTAGGCGCATTTACTTCCCATTACGTTTCATCCGATTTTTATTCTATTCCATGTACTCAAGCTAGCTATAAGTTACACCACTTCTTCTTAGTTACATTAAAAAAAAAACTCATTAAGCAACAACTATTGTTATGTAATCATCGTTTTATATTTATATTTTTGTTTTAATTCTTCCACTAATTTTAGAAATTTCATAAAATAACACCTCAGTAACATTTGAATGAAGCTTAATATTGAATGGATCTGACTGAAATTTAATTTGAACGACATTCTACTAACTAATGTTCTATGTAAAATGTTTTATTGAATTTTTTTAGTAAAATTATATTCGGCAAATTCAATAATTTTTTATTTATAAATTTTAATGGTGTTATTTATAAATTTTTTTCTTTAACAATTATACTTGTATTTATGTTTGTGCACCAAATTTTTTTTAACGACCAATCTAAAAGGAAAAGCACCAAAATTATTCATTTTTATCACTTTGTGTCGGAGTAATTAAACTAACCACATTGCATATAATGAAGTAATGGTATTTACTATTGAAAGGGTCATAACTTAGTAAACTACTAAGGCAAAATGATATTGATATTTAGAAACTTATTCCACTCGTACAAAAAGCGAAAGATAAATACAAGTAATAAGAAATAGAAGTAAGCATACAAATAAAAACAATAAATGCTTTCCAATCTTAGTATAGATTATATATGAAGCATACAAATATAGTAATATAACGTGGTAAAACCCACTTAGACTACAATTCTAAGTGATAACATCCACGAATTGAAAAAACAACAACTCAACAGCAAAATTTACTAAATGAAAATAAATAGTTATACAAACTCGATAAGGTAAGACGCTAAATATTTCTATCAATTGGGACCACCCATCTTAATTGCTTAAGCTATTATCGCTAGCTAATCTCCAGAGCCCACCACCAAGTAGTGTGATGCAAAGACCTATGATAAGATTAAAGAATTCTAAACAAGATAAATAACTCTCAATGAAATGAGTAAAGTATAAATATCTCATATCAACAATACGAAAACAAACTCGACGTATTGTTGACAAATTTTTTAACCTTGTAATAACAATAGAGAAATACACTCGATGTATTATTATTATGGCAACTCTGTTTGATAAAAAGAATCTTACAAACTCCACAACCACCATGTAACTCAATATATAAAAACACTTAATGTATTGAGACTATAAAAATTTCGTTTTAAAATAATTAATCTCTAAGTGAAATTACAACTTCCGAATCACTAATACGAAAACACCTTTATTAGTGATACGAGAAAAGTAAAAATATTTTTCGAAGCACCAAAAATTATTTTTTACCCAATCAAAAGATTTCAAAAAAGAGTTACAAAAATGACAAATTTTATGCTTAAATTTCCTTTTGAAACAAAGAACGTGAATGAGTATTTATAGAAAAATCTCAAAGCATCGTGACTATCGCGGACCCCTTGCGACATCTTTGTGGACTACCTCGATGAGGTATCAGTGAGATAACAGAAAGCCCACAACGAGCTTAAAAGAAAAGGAATTTTCAAGTTTAAAACAAAAGGAGAGAAAAACTCATAAATACCATAGAATGAACACATTCATCTTCATGCTAACTCTAGTTCCAAGGAACTGCAAGGTCCAAAGCTATGTCTATAACTTGCATATAAAAAACAAACATATACTCATGAACATATCATGTAGACCTATGTGTAGTCTAACAAAACAACTATCATGTTACCTCTACATAGGTACAAACGAATAGGCTAAATACACGTAGTCAAACAAAACTCCCCCTGACTTCATGCAACACTTTTCCTGAATGCATGCAAGTCAAACAACAAGATGTGATGCAAGCCTACACTCACATTCCACACAAAACAGAAAACAAATGTAAACACATTGTGCAGCATACAAACTTCTCTTGATTTTTGACACATAAAGTCAAAGAAACACCCTATATGGAAAAGAGAAGGCATATAATATGCAATAATCTTATACACTCATGCAACACAAGAAGAGAGAAAAAAAGCGTAAGTAAAAGAAACATAAGAAAAGAAAGACACAAAGACAACAAAGTCAAAAATGAAAGCCGGCCCGCAGGGTAACAACTACAACTCAAGGAAAGAGGTAGACACTAATAGCCTTTATTATAGTTTCAAATTTGAGAAAGTCTAAAGGCTTTGCGAACAAATCAGGTACTATGAGGAGTTAGTCTTTTTAGTGTCAACTTTAGTAATACTGAAATCATCATCATAAATGCTTTCCAAGTATCCCAAGCTTCCTTATAACTTTTGAGGCTTGACAGATAATCTTCATCATAAGAAGCAACAACTCCAATGATAGTGTAGATTCCAAGATAATTTTTGTCACTTAAGCGAAGTTCTTCTTTAGTCCAAAAGTCAAAAGGTTAGGGAACACTTATGCCATCTTCAAAGTTTTGAAAAGAAATCTTCCATCCATTATCAATCAAAGACCAAACCTCATCATCAAATGATCTTATATAAGAAAACATATGAGACCTCCAAAAGACAAAACTCATCCTTAAAATTGAGGTGGTCTAGAAACCAAACCTCTCACATCATAAGTCATTAGGGAAAGGGAAGTCTAACATGTACAAGGGAAAGGAAAGAACATTGGATCAGTTAAGCCCAAAAATGATGTACAAATTCTTATACAAATTGAAAAAGTCCCAACAAGGTAAATTCCAAGGCAAAGTGATAAATACACTTAAGGACTCACTTCACTCATACAAAAAGCAAAAGATAAACACAAGCAACAAGGAACAGAAGGAAGCACACAAGTAAAAGCAGTAAATGCTTTCTAATCTCTATATAGACTATATGTGTTGTCACATATACAAAGAAAACTCAGATTATACTAATTCATGTATCAGAGCATACAAACACAGCAATATAACGTGGTAAATTTACTTACGCTCCAATCCTAAGTGGCAACATCTACGGATTGCTTAAGGCAACCACTCAGTGGCCAAATTCACTAAATGAAAATAAACAGCTATACAAACTCAATAATATAAAATGCCAAATACCTCTATCAGTCAAGAGTACTTGTCCTAACTGCTTTGGCTGTTATCACCAGCTGTCACCACATCTACTTTGATTCACACTAATTTCTTCTTACCCAAAGCCATACCACTAAGCAATGTGATGCAAATACTTATGATTAAATTAGTGAATTCTAAACAAGATAAATAACTCCCAATAAAATGAAAAAAGTATAAACACCATGTATCAACAATACAAAAATACACTCGATGTATTGTTGACACAAAAATTTTACCTCGTAATAACAATACAGAAATACACTTGTTGTATTGTTATTAAGGAAGCTCTGTTTGATAAAAATAATCTCACAAACTCTACAACCACACGTAGCTTAATACAAGAAAATATTCAATGTATTGAGACTAAAAAATTTCATTTTAAAAGAATTAATCTCCTAGTTGAATTATTACCTCTAAATCACTAATACAGAAACACCTTCAACATATTAGTGATAAAAAAAAAAGTAACAATATTTTTCGAAGCACTAGAAAATATTTTTCACCCAATTAAAAGATTTTAGAAAATACTTATAAAAATGCACTAAAACAATAAACTCATTCAGGTACGGTTCAAACTTAAAAAAATGAAAAATAACTGCACTTAAATAGTTTTAGGTACAGTTGGGTACACTTTGAAAGAATTAATTTCAGGTACAATCATTGACCATACCTAAAAGTATAGCAGAATACATAAATTTTTCAAAAATTTACAGAAACTTTTAGGTACGAAACTGTAAATAAAAGCTTTTAGGTACGGCTATGAACCGTACCTAAATCTCCCAAATACAACAAAAAGCTAGGGTTTCACAAAGGGCTCTACAAACAACACTTTTCTTCCCCATATAACTATGTGAGCCCCTTGAGCCGTCAACCGAATGGTTCGTTTTCTTACCGCTGCTTCTGTTGGTGTTGTCTCTGATTGCCTGCTTTTGTCTGGTTCCCATTTTGTCTCTCTTTTTTGCCTTTTTGCGAGTGCAATATCCTCATTTCCTTGTTTCTAGGCCTTGTTCATGAATTGGTCAACTTTGTCATCTACTGTCCATCAACACTGCTGCCTTTTTTCTTACCGGCCAGGTATGTTACTCTTCCTTACTGCTTGGTTTAGTTTTGATGTGTGGTTAATTTTTTCACCAATGTTGTCTAGTTACGCATATGTGTTGTTGTTGTTGTTTTTTTTTCTTTTTTTTTTTTTCATTTTTTTTATTATCATTTTTTTCTTTACTTAAAAATATTTTGACAAATAATGTATAATCAGTTTGGATTCTACCAAGTTTTTTACAATTTTCAATTTAATTTTATTTATTCACCATAGATAAAGAGTATATGAGGAAATCAATTTATTAATTCATTTCTTTAATATTTAAGTTATATTGGATTGATGTTGTATATGTATATTATTTTCTGCTATTTTTGTCAAATTTTCAATTTTTAGTTCAATTTATTTTAGGTTTGATTAGTGTCTTTGTTTAATTTAGTTAAAATTTGGTTAGTTCATGTGTAATGCTATTAATTTATTTAAGCTATTTTGAAATAATATTGTATTTGTATATATTATTTAATGCTATTTTTTTTCTTCATATTTGTGTCACTTGCATTGTTGTTTCACATTACTAGCTTATATATATATATATATATATATATATATATATATATATATATATATATATATATATATATATATATATAATAAGTATGATATTGACAAAAGTTATAAAATATGATTTTGGCATGGGAAGATTATGAGGAATAGTAATAAGTTTTCCAATGCATCGCCTACACAAAAGAGAAAGCAGGATGATGATGCTTTTGTTGACACTATTAAAATGTTAGATACAGTTCAAGAGAATTTGAATGTCGATAGGTTGGGTCAAGAGTTTAATGAGATTATAGGAGATGCCAAAAATTATTATGGGATGGGTGTAAGAAGTATACTAAGATATCTGCATTAATCACATTGTGTAATATTAAAGCGAAGTGTGAAATACTTGATAAGTATTTTAAAGAACTTTTGACAGTATTAGGTGATATGTTCTTTGAGGATCATAAATTACCTCATTCAATGTATATGATGTAAAAAAATACTTAATGAGCTAAGAATGAGATACAAGAAAATATATGCATGTCGAAACGACTGCATACTCTGTAGGAAAGAGTATGTAGATGTACATGCATGTTCTATATGTAAGGATCAAGGTGAAAGAGTCCAAAATTGGATTGGATGAAAAAACGAAAAAAGTTCTTGTGAAGGTGTTGTGGTATTTTTCACCTATTTTATGAATTTGATAGATGTTTTGAAGCATTGATACATCCAAAAAATTACCATGGCATGTTACTCAAAAAGTTGTTCATGGTAAAATAAAACATCCATCACATTCTCATTCTTAGAACCTAATAAATCAAAAATAGCCTAAATTTGCATCAGAGCTCATAATTCTTAAACTTGCACTTACAGTTGATGGTATAGATTTGTATAGCTCAATTAATAGTAAGTATAATTGTTGATCTGTTATGTTGGTCAATTATAATCTCTTACATTGGCTATTCATAAGAAGGAAGTTTATGATGTTAATATTGTTGATATCATACCCTAAGCAACCAAGAAATGACATTGATGTATTTTTAGAGCCATTAATAGATGATTTAAAATTTTTATAGAATAATGGTATTGAAGTATTTGATACATATCATCAAGAGAAGTTCAACTTAAAGGTAATTCTAATGTGGACTATAAATGACTTTCTAACATATTGTAATTTGTCTAGTCATGCAGTTAAGGGCTACTTTGCTTGCCCAGTTTATAGCACGAACACATATGCAAATAAATTAGGCTATTATGTATTGTCGGGTGGCTACAAACAACAATTATTGTTGTATATGAGAGGTAATATTTATTTTAATATTTTATATTTTATATATATTCTAATGGTCATTTAATAATTGTCTTATGTTATTAATGTAGAATTTTATTTGATCACTTGACCAAAAATGTAAAAAAATAACAATTTATATCTCTTTTTGTATTCTGCATTGATATCAAATCAATATCAAGAAATGACACTGATGTGTTTTTAGAGCCATTAATAGTTGATTTAAAATTTTTATAGAATAATGGTATTAAAGTATTTGATACATATCATCAAGAGGAGGTCAACTTAAAGGCAATTTTAAAGTGGACTATAAATGACTTTCTAGCATATTGTAATTTGTCTAGTCATGCAGTTAAGGGCTACTTTGCTTGCCCAGTTTATAGCACGAACACATATGCATATAAATTAGGCCATTATGTATTGTCGGGTGGCTACAAGCAACGATTATTGTTGTATATGAGAGGTAATATTTATTTCAATATTTTATATTATTTATAAATTCTAATGGTCATTTAATAATTGTCTTATGTTATTAATGTATAATTTTATTTGATCACTTGATCAAAAATGTAAAAAAATCACAATTTATATCTCCTTTTGCATTCTACACTGATATCAAATCAATGGAGCCCTACTCTTAATAATCAAATTGAATCTCTCGTTCAACGAGTGCTTGAAGTAAGAGAAAATGAAAGAGTCCCTTATTGGCTAGAATAAATATTTTATTAATTTATAATTTTCTTATATTGAAATTTTATGGTTCTTCATTTTTAATTAAATGATTTACAATTAATTGTAGAAATCATTGAATACTTGGGATGATCCACCATTAGTAATATTGTTCAGTGGTTTGACTGACTTAAAAATAGTCCACCACAAAGATTTCAAGATATGATCATTAGTTAGGAGAATCTCATATATTTCATTAAATTGATTTTAAATTATTTCTGATCATGCATGATTGATTATGACATATTTATTTTATACCGATATTATAGTGCTTTTTCTAGATGGTATTAAAACCATTACACGTTCGTTTAAGTCAGCACCTAGTTTTTGGCCTATTAAGGTTAGATTAATGTATCTTTTTATTTTATGTATGTATATTTTTAATTATAAGTAAATATCTAACCTAGTGACTGCTAATTAATTGTATATTTATGTTGTCTTATATATATATGTGTGTGTGTGTGTCTAGGCACCTATTCAAAACAATAGTATTGAGTGTGACTTTTCGTGATTAGATATATGAGAGTATTATATATCAATCAAGAAAGTATTGTTTAGTCCTAGTAAGTTAAAAAATCTTTTCGTGCATGTACATATAATATATGTTAAGAATTTAATGTAAGCTTTTTGAATGATGATGGAGGAAAAATGAGGGGAGTGAAATAGGAAAAATCAAAAGCCACAAATTATTATTGAAATAGCTAAGATAAAA
Source organism: Elaeagnus macrophylla (assembly GCA_029378325.1). Taxonomy (NCBI): domain Eukaryota; kingdom Viridiplantae; phylum Streptophyta; class Magnoliopsida; order Rosales; family Elaeagnaceae; genus Elaeagnus; species Elaeagnus macrophylla. Next base: position 38,248 of record JARDWI010000124.1, read on the forward strand.
GATAGAAACGACAAACTTGAGAATTCGAGATCTTAGTAGAGAAGAGGTGAGATGGAGAAGATAAAGTAAAGTGCTAAGAAACTGCAGGAGAGCATAACCATGACTTTCAAAATTGCAGCCTTGCAAGTCACTTCTTCAATATCTAACCTTTCAAAACTATCTGCTCCAATTAAAAAAAATTATTAATAAATAATCATATTAATATATAACAAATTTTTGTTATCATGTCACAAAAGTATTTAACTTTATAGTGCGGCATTGATTTGACTCAAGATTTCAGTATCCATATTTTAGATGACAATATAACTTTTGTTGAACGTAAGACGTTGTTTAGTTAGTCACTGTAGTAGAGTACTATTCAGTTTAGGGCTCCATTTTAGTGGCCTTTTAAGGCAATTGCTGTTTGGCCTAAAATAGCTTGTGGGACAAAAATGACGTCTTTTTTTGATAAAATTAACTTTTAGCCCCATTTTGTTATTAGACTTGTTGGAGATGTTTGTGTCTGTTTTAGTTTTTGTTTTATGCTCTCTCTCTCTCCCTCTCTCTCTATTTGTGTTTCTTTCTAGTTCTCTACTCTAATCACGTTTTGTTTTGCATTTTGCTTGTTGTTTAGAGCCATCTTTGTTTGTTCTGTGTGCTTCTCATCTTCGTTTTTCTTGTTCTACTGGTTCGAGGCTGAAATCATGTTTTCCATGGAATATGAGTTTTTGGTTTTTTGTTATTTTCTTCATTTTCCGTGCTACTATCCGCAATTTTTTTTTTCTTTTGTGTGTTTGTGGTTGTCGTTTCTTATTCTTCTTTTGTTTGGAGTTTGGAATGATGGTGTTCGTATATGATTAATTTGGTTGAGTTTTTAATTTTGTGTTTTTTTAGTGATAGTTTGTTCTTCGTGTTCTCCTTTATTTAGTTATTGTTCTTTCATTTTTATAGATTTTTTGTTCATGTTTTGTGCTTCGTTTTTCTTTTTCTTATTAGGCTTCATTCATTCATATTTTTATTTTTTATTTTTAATGTGTTTGTCGTTGTTCATTTCTTTTTCTCTTTTTGTTCTTTTGTTTATTGTTTAATTTTGATGATTTTCATTTTTAGGTTTCTTAGGTTTGATCCTCATCTATTAATGCCAGATTTGTAATGCAACTTCATGCATGTTTTGTGTCTTTCTTGTTTTTTTCTCATTTTTTGTTTGTTTGTTTTAGGTATTATCCAATGAGTAGAGGTTTTTTTATTCATTAGCTTTTGCTCATCATTCAAGATTTAAGAATGCTATATCCACTTCTTCTATGGTAAAAGTGTTCTACTTTATATTTTATTTTCCTGTTTTTGTTCTTATTTTGTTTGGAGATTTAAGAAGGCTATAGTAGATGTACATTTTTATTCGTGTACCTATTATATGTACAGGCATTGTTAATGTACATAATATACGTAGATTGTATTTGCATTTATATTAATCTGTATAAGAGTATTCTTGTATACAATATATGTACATTACATATTTGTGTACAACTTATATGTACTATATTTGTTCTTCCATGTAGATATATATACTATGTGTTTTTGTATAAAGATATGTACATTATGTATTTGTGTACATAATATATCTACATTGTATTTGGGTACATAATATATGTACATTTTGTATTCTTATATTTAGTTTATGTGTATCAAATATTTGTATCAATTGTATTTGTACATTTTGTATAATTTGTTTTCTATTTGGTATTCATAGGTTGATTTTGATAAGCATAAGTTGGACCCGAACTACGCTTCCGCTAGCGCCAATTTATAACAAATTGGTATCAGAGCTTTGGGTTATTTTGTTAATTATTGGAACTGATCAAGTTTGCTCTTTTGGATTTATTTTGAGCTTTTGGTTAATTGGTTGGTTTCATATTTTTTGGGTTGTGCTTCCATTAATTTAATTTTGGGTTTTCTGTCATGGCGGCAAAATACGAAATTGAGAAATTCAATGGTAGGAATGATTTTAGTCTTTGGCGAATGAAGATGCGAGCCATATTGATTAAAGAGGGGCTCGTTAAGACACTTGAAGGCAAGGATAAATTATCAGAAAAATTGACTAAGGAAGAAAAAGACGCATTGATGGAAAATGCTCTCAGTTCAATTCAGCTATCCTTGTCTGATGAGGTACTACGCAAGGTTGATGATGAGAGATCTCCTGCTGGATTGTGGCTTAAATTGGAGGGTGTGTATTGATGAGTGCTCGAAAAGCACTAATATTTCGTGATTAATTATGCTTGATTGATTGATATATAGATTTATTATGACTATTATTTCGATTATTTTCATAAATCTATCCATTCGGAGTCACGGGTATATTTTAGTGCATTTCAGGTGTTTTTAGCGTCAAATGATTCAAATGATGAAAACACGCGAAGACGGAACACCTACGGCGCTCGGATCACGAGTTACGGACTAATCAAGACGAATATGTAAGCCTTACATATAGTGCCATCACATATGTAAGGGGGGACGTGAAAAGAAGGAAAGCACTGTGCGCCGCGGCGAGAGAATTGCATGCCGCGGCGTGAGGCTCTCGGGTTTGGTCCTGAAAACATAGAAGCATTGCGCGCCGCGGCGGGATAATTGCATGCCGCGGCGGGGAGCTCTCGGGTTTTTGCATATTTTTCAGAATTTGTGTTGCGCCGCGGCGGGGAAAATGCATGCCGCGGCGCGCCTATTCCTATGGCACATAGGATTCGTGTAAACCCTTACATCTATAAATACCCCCTTAGAGTCCCCCTTACACACAACTCGAATTGATACACAACTCTTCCTCTTCTCAATTTTGCGACCCAAACACGACATTCAATCAGCTTTGAGAGCGTTGCCACACTATAACGAAGCGAGAGATACCATTCTAAGGATTCAAGGAAGCCAACGACGATCGAAGATAAAGCTTACGGAGGAGTACGTTAACCGATCCATAAGCGGTATTTAGATTTAGGTTTTCCTTGTTGTTATAGAATTAATTTATCTTCTCCATTTGTTAAAGTGTATGATCATATTTTATTTGTCTATGAATAACAATATGAACATGAGCGGCTAGTTTCATTATGGATGTTTAGTTTGTGTTGCCATGTTTGCTAGGATTGTGTATGGTGTATTTAATTGATTTATGAATGAATTACTTTTTGATTAAGAGCATGTTTAAATGTTTGATTATGAATAATCATGGGCCAATTTGGTGTTCGTAGTTAGACTGAAAAATCTGAGATTTTAGTTAGAGGAACGTCACCTTAACTCTTTTCCGAAACACTTAATCAAAGCTTCAAGTTAGTGACTTAGTCATAGCATTAATTTGATTGGCATAATTTCCTTGCGCATAATTTGATAGCTAGTTAATTTACCCCGGCCAAAGGCGGTTAATTAGTTAATCAACAAAGAAACCTACCCCGGCCAAAAGGAGTTTCGTAATTAAAAGGAAAGCCGGTAGTTTAATTCATATAGGACGTTCATGCATATCACCATACCTTTTCGATGCAAACATGGTTAACCAAGCTAAACGTCCATACATCCTCTATTGATATTTGATTTGATTGATTGTTTGATTGCAATTTCGTGTGATTTTCGTATAATTGTTCCCGTTACCAAAACCAAACAAACTCTTTTTACAGTTTTATTAGCATTAGGATTCTAGTTACTTAGAGTTTTAGTTTCACTAGAACTCTATTTAATTAGTGTTTTATTTTCATTAGAACTCTATTTTGATTAAAACGTTAGTTATTTAAGACCACTGCAATTCCTTGAGAGACCGACCTTGGAAGTTGCTTATCACTTTACTACGAGTGATTCGTACACTTGCGAGTACACATTTTAACACATCAAGTTTTTGGCGCCGTTGCCGGGGAATTGGCGTTTTAGATAATTTTCTTTTTAACTTTTTAGAGTTTCTGATTTATTTATTTATTTATTTATTTTTTTTTTATTATTTTTTTTTATTTATTTATTTTATTTATTTGTTTATTTTATTTATTTATTTATTTTATTTATTTCTTTATTTTATTTATTTTTATTCGAAAAAAAAAAATCCAAAAAAATCAGAAAATAAAAAAATCAAAAAATAGTGCTTAATTTCAAATTTCACTGCTACCTTGATCTTTGTTTGCTTTTTATTTGTGCATGCAGGGTAGAAGATTACTTAACAAGGAACTCTCTCCTTACATTGACAACATTCATAAAGTCAAACACCGATCAAAGAAACTGGATAATCAATATCAAGAGGAAGAAGTCCAACAACAATTGCAAGCAACAATGGGTGACAACGTAGCTAGGCAAATGATGAACAAAGAGTTTGCAAGACCGATCATTGGGACCGCGACATCGTGCATTCAACTCACAGAGGCAGCTAGGAATTATGAATTGAAAAATATTCATTATTCCATGCTTCCCTCCTTTTACGGTATCCCTAATGAAGATCCTTTAAATTTTATGCGTGAACTATATGCTACTGTGCAAACTTTTCCATTGCAGGGACTTAATGAAGATCAACTACGTATGAGGTGTTTTCCATACACTCTCAAGGATAGAGCTAAGTCTTGGCTAATGACGTTGGCACCCGGTTCTTTGGTCACTTGGGACGATGTTTACAATAAATTCATGGGTAAGTTCTATTCCCATCAAAAGACATCTGATCTAAGAACAAAAATTGCCACTTTTTCGCAGATGGACGGAGAACCCTTCCACGAGGCTTGGGACAGATTCAAATTGCTGTTGATACAATGTCCACATCACCACTTCCCGTTGCAGTTACAGAATCAGTTTTTCTACGACGGATTGACACTACAATGCCAATTCACAGTTGACAACGCTGCAGGAGGAGCTATGGGTGAGAAAACAGCGGATGAAACATACGAGCTATTCGAGATGTTGGGAGCCAACTCCCAACAAAAGAGCGCTAGAGGAAGAAGAGCTGGAGTCCACGAATTAGGATCCAACAATGAAATGGCCATGCAACTTGCTGAATTGACGAAACAAGTGCAACTTCTCACAACCTCCAATATTAATCAAATGCCAAAACACGAGGTATGTGGAGTTTGTGGTTCATATGGACATGGTGCTAATGTTTGTTCTTTTGCAGGTGATCCTTACACAGGTACTACTGAAGAGGCGAATTTAATGCAAGGGTACCAACCTAGACCTAGGAACGACCCTTATTCAAATACCTACAACCCTGGATGGAGGAATCACCCTAATTTTGGATGGAAACAAAACAATAGCCAACCATTTGTCCAAGATCAAATACAAGGCCAAAACGTAAACCGACAATTTCCACCAAATAAACCAACCGTAGAGGAAACCCTAAACAATTTTATACAATCTTGTAGTGGTAGGATGGACTCTATGGAAGCATCAATCAAAAGAGTGGAAATGCAAGTGGGGCAGCTAGCGGAACAAATGTACAAACAAGAGACGGGAAAGCTGCCTAGTCAACCTGAACAAGCAAAGGCGATCACAGTTTTTCAAAATGATGAGGAGGTACTTAATAATTTACCTGATAATTTACCTGATAATTCTAATGTTTTGTTGTCTAGTACAGGTAACTTTGAAGGTGAAAATTCAACTCTCAAAGGAGATGATGAGCTTAATACCAAACCAAATGAACTTCCCAAGAAAGAAACATCCAACATTTTTCGATTGCACAAGTCAATGGATCCATACCGACCACCAATACCACCAATAAACCAGTTTGAGGAGACAAATCAGGATGAGCAATACTCTGACACTCTTGCTTTATTTTCTGGAATTAACTGTAATTTACCTCTTTTGGATATTATAAAGAACAGTTCAACTTATGATCCAATTTGCAGGAACTTTATCATCAAGAAGAATAGAAGCAAAGAGAATGAGATGTCAAAAATTGGTAGTCCAATAATCCAACCGCACTTACCTCTCAAAATGAAAGATCCAGGTAGTTTCCACATTAACATCACTATGGGAGATAAGAGGGTATTCGAGGCTATGCTAGACTTAGGAGCAGGTATAAACCTAATGCCATATTCAGTATACTTGCAACTAGGATTAGGAAAGCTTAAAGAAACAAGGATGACCCTTCAACTTGCAAACGGTTCTATTCAATACCCAAAAGGAATAGTGGAAAATTTGTTAGTACAGGTGGACAAGTTTATTGTACCAGTGGACTTTGTGGTGCTTGAGATGGACAGAAATTTTCTTCAAGACAAGGAACATACAATTATTCTTGGTAGACCATTCATGGCCACTACCAAGACAACTATTGAGGTCCATAATAGGAAGTTATCAATGACGGTTTGTGGAGAGACTGTACAGTTTGGAATTTTTCAACCCTCCCCTATTTCTTCTAACACTGAATTGCGGGATAGCATAAGTAACAAAATTAAGGTTCGAAACGTTGAATGGAGAGGGAAGGACAAACTGATAAATTTAAGTCGGGATGATGCCTACAAAGAACGCATTAAGCATTCTAATTACAAAAACTCGACTTGGAGGACGAAAGCTCATTTCAAGAAAGATAAGGGAGGAGATAAACAGTACAATTACATATTTAACCCCCCTTGACACGAGATCAGTCACGTCTTGCTAAGACGTTAAACTAAGCCCTTAATGGGAGGCACCCATTCGGTATCATATCTCTTTCGTTGTCTTTATTTCTTTTATTTCTTTTTCATTTATTTTCTTTCATTTTTCATTTTATTTTTGATTGTTTAACTTAGTTTGATGTTTTTGTGTTTTCATTTGACTTAGTTATAATTAAGAATTGGGTTTGAATGTGAATTGTGTGCATACACTTTGAGGTTCAATATATGTTCATATACATACATTCTTCATGAGAGAAGCGAGGAACAGTGAACCGGAGCATAGCGAGTAACGACACAATTTCATACGAAAGGGGGGTAACTTCTTACACTTTTTCTTAATTTCTTTTGTTCTTCTTTTAACATTGAGGACAATGCAGATATTAGGTTGGGGGTGGGGAAGAATATTCCATGAGCATGAAATATGACCAATTTTTTATTTTTAACTTTGTCACTTGAATTGTTTTTAGTTAGTGTCGTGTCTACTTGATTCAATCCGAAAATCTATGATATTAACATGATTGTAATGACAATGACATATGAGAGATGTTAGATTTTTACCTAAGCAACGAAGCACATAAATGTTGGATTCATCTAATTTGAGAATTTTGTGGTACATGTGGTATGTATGCATGGTTAGTTTAACTATTCTGATTTGTGGAATGTATGCATGTTCATGATATGTTTTAAGTCTCAACAATCTCTAGAACTCATTTGAAAACACGTTGAAGCGAAATAATAGAAACAAACACCACTTAGAAAATGATTTAGGCCATCTTTGGACCGTTTGGACTTTTCATGCCTCCCCGCAATATTTTATCAATAGCACACCCTTGAACTCAACATTGACATACATTGAACTACCCTTAGTGATAAGAGTACTTAATGTAATATTTGATTTTCATGAGCAATTATGTTGTGTTTATCTTGCTTCATCATAAAAAAAAAAAAAAAAAAAAATGATGATGATTGAAACAGTAAGCAAGAATAAAAAAAAAAAAAAAAAAAAGAGAAGAAAATCAAGCAAAAGATCCAAAGGACATTTGAATTGAAGGGAGGATGGAAAAGAACACTTGGTAGAAAAAAAAAAAAAAAAAAGGGGTTGAAAATATGTTTGTGAAATAAAAGGTACTCTTATCATATGAAAACATCATTTTTGTACTTTCATGATCACACACCTAGCCACAACTTTACAAGCTTAATGAAGTCCTATTGATTCTAGGTAGTTTAGTTTCTATATTAGTGGAGATGAGTTTGAAAAATGAGCATATGGAGTTTGTAAGTGCAAAAAATTAACATTCATATTTTACTTGCACATTTATGAGATATTGAAATTTAATCTATGAATATCATGCATGACACGGTCAGATAGTGTAACTAACGGGTTTGTGGTTTGATTGGTTGTTCAAAATTCGATTACCATGATGAGTTTGATGTTTGGACTGTTTTTGAGCTTAGGTGATGTTTAACTATTTCATGTATCATCCGTTATGAACAATTTTTGAGACGTATGCATGGATTGATTCAAGTATTGTTAGAGTCTTTATTAGTTTTGAGTCTTTATTTGTGTCATTTACGATGTTTGTGGGTATCATCACTGGAAACCCTCACGAGACTATAACTCGTCCACTAGGGCCACCTAGGGTTTAAAGGCTTGTTGCATACGCTAAATGCAACCGTGACAATCTACGGAAGTGATTTAGGTTAGGTTAGTTTATTTCATTTGTTTTTAATTTTATTTTAGGTCGCTTCACTTGCTAGAGACTAGCAAGAAGCTGGTTGGGGGTTGTGATGAGTGCTCGAAAAGCACTAATATTTCGTGATTAATTATGCTTGATTGATTGATATATAGATTTATTATGACTATTATTTCGATTATTTTCATAAATCTATCCATTCGGAGTCACGGGTATATTTTAGTGCATTTCAGGTGTTTTTAGCGTCAAATGATTCAAATGATGAAAACACGCGAAGACGGAACACCTACGGCGCTCGGATCACGAGTTACGGACTAATCAAGACGAATATGTAAGCCTTACATATAGTGCCATCACATATGTAAGGGGGGACGTGAAAAGAAGGAAAGCACTGCGCGCCGCGGCGAGAGAATTGCATGCCGCGGCGTGAGGCTCTCGGGTTTGGTCCTGAAAACATAGAAGCATTGCGCGCCGCGGCGGGATAATTGCATGCCGCGGCGGGGAGCTCTCGGGTTTTTGCATATTTTTCAGAATTTGTGTTGCGCCGCGGCGGGGAAAATGCATGCCGCGGCGCGCCTATTCCTATGGCACATAGGATTCGTGTAAACCCTTACATCTATAAATACCCCCTTAGAGTCCCCCTTACACACAACTCGAATTGATACACAACTCTTCCTCTTCTCAATTTTGCGACCCAAACACGACATTCAATCAGCTTTGAGAGCGTTGCCACACTATAACGAAGCGAGAGATACCATTCTAAGGATTCAAGGAAGCCAACGACGATCGAAGATAAAGCTTACGGAGGAGTACGTCAACCGATCCATAAGCGGTATTTAGATTTAGGTTTTCCTTGTTGTTATAGAATTAATTTATCTTCTCCATTTGTTAAAGTGTATGATCATATTTTATTTGTCTATGAATAACAATATGAACATGAGCGGCTAGTTTCATTATGGATGTTTAGTTTGTGTTGCCATGTTTGCTAGGATTGTGTATGGTGTATTTAATTGATTTATGAATGAATTACTTTTTGATTAAGAGCATGTTTAAATGTTTGATTATGAATAATCATGGGCCAATTTGGTGTTCGTAGTTAGACTGAAAAATCTGAGATTTTAGTTAGAGGAACGTCACCTTAACTCTTTTCCGAAACACTTAATCAAAGCTTCAAGTTAGTGACTTAGTCATAGCATTAATTTGATTGGCATAATTTCCTTGCGCATAATTTGATAGCTAGTTAATTTACCCCGGCCAAAGGCGGTTAATTAGTTAATCAACAAAGAAACCTACCCCGGCCAAAAGGAGTTTCGTAATTAAAAGGAAAGCCGGTAGTTTAATTCATATAGGACGTTCATGCATATCACCATACCTTTTCGATGCAAACATGGTTAACCAAGCTAAACGTCCATACATCCTCTATTGATATTTGATTTGATTGATTGTTTGATTGCAATTTCGTGTGATTTTCGTATAATTGTTCCCGTTACCAAAACCAAACAAACTCTTTTTACAGTTTTATTAGCATTAGGATTCTAGTTACTTAGAGTTTTAGTTTCACTAGAACTCTATTTAATTAGTGTTTTATTTTCATTAGAACTCTATTTTGATTAAAACGTTAGTTATTTAAGACCACTGCAATTCCTTGAGAGACCGACCTTGGAAGTTGCTTATCACTTTACTACGAGTGATTCGTACACTTGCGAGTACACATTTTAACACATCATGTATATGACCAAGTTTTTGACAAGTCGGTTATATTTGTAGCAGCGCTTGTACACTTTCAGAATGTCAGAAGGTACGCCTTTGCACGATCACCTTGATGAATTTACTAAAATCATTCGTGATTTGAAAAATGTTGGTGTTAAGATTGATGATGAGGATCAAGCCTTAGTTTTGTTATGTTCTTTACCTCATTCGTTTGAACATTTTATTGATACCATGCTATATGGGAGAGACACTATTTCTTTGGAAGATGTCAAAGCGGCTTTGAATTCCAGAGAGTTGAAGAAAAAGGTGTCTACAGGTAATAACGATAGTAGCAGTGGTTTGTTTGTCAGAGGTAGAACGCAAGATAAAGGCTCAAGCAATAATAGAGGCAAGTCTAGATCAAAATCTAGAAAGAGAAAAGATAAATGTAATTATTGTCGTCAGGAAGGGCACTGGAAAGTTAACTGTCTGAAACTCAAAGTTAAAGGAAAAATTACCACAACATCTTCTAGTACTAATGATGTTGCTGGTGTTGCAGATAGTTCTGGATCCGAGGGTGATAATGTTCTGTCAGTATCTATTAGTTCTTCAAGAGATGTTTGGATTCTTGATTCGGGTTGCACTTACCATATGTGCCCCAATAGGGATTGGTTTGTTTCTTATCAGTCCATTGATGGGGGTGTTGTCTTGATGGGAAATAATGTGTCCTGTAAGGTTGTTGGTATTGGTACTATCCGGATTAAGATGAATGACGGTATTGTCAGGACTTTGAAAGATGTTCGCCATGTTCTAGATTTGAAAAAGAACCTGATATCTTTGGGTACTCTTGACTCACAGGGCTATAGGTACATAGCTGAAGGTAGAGTTTTGAAAGTTATTAAGGGTGCTCTGGTGGTTATTAAAGGGAAATTGTCTCGTGGTCTCTATGTGCTTCAGGGTAGCACTGTCATTAGCACTGTTTCAGTCTCATCCTCGTCAGATCAAGATTTAGATACGACTCGCTTATGGCATATGCGGTTAGGGCATATGAGTGAGGCAGGAATGTCCATTTTGAGCAAGCAGGGTTTACTTGGTGGTCAGAAAACTGGGAAGCTTGATTTCTGTGAGCATTGTGTCTATGGAAAGCATCGCAGAGTTAAGTTCAGTACAGCCATCCATAAAACGAAAGGTACTGTTGATTGTATTCATTCAGATCTTTGGGGTCCTTCTCGTGTTGCTTCCAAGGGTGGTGCCCGGTATATGTTGACTTTTATTGATGACTTCTCTCGTCACGTTTGGGTATATTTTCTGAAAAATAAGAATGATGTGTTTTCAAGATTTGTTACATTTAAGGCTTGTATTGAAAATCAAACTGGCAAGAAGATTAAGCGTTTGAGAACTGACAATGGCTTGGAATTTTGTGAGGGTTAGTTTAATGAGTTCTGTGAAAGGAATGGCATAGTGAGACACCGCACTGTGCGTAATACACCATAACAGAATGGAGTTGCAGAATGTATGAATAGAACTCTTTTGGAAAGAGCTTGTTGTATGCTCTTTCAAGCTGGTTTGGATAAATCCTTTTGGGCTGAAGCTTGTAACCATGCCTGCTCTTTGGTGAATCCGTCTCCATCAACTGCAATTGAGTTGAAGACTCCGTTTGAGGTATTTTCTAGTACTCCTGCTAATTATTCTGATTTAAAAGTTTTTGGTTGTCCTTCTTATGCTCATGTTAATGATGGTAAGCTTGAGCCTAGGGCATTGAAATGCATATTTTTGGGGTATCCTTCTGGGGTGAAAGGTTATAGACTATGGTGTATTGAACCCAAATCGCCTAAATTTTTAATTAGCAGAGATGTTAAATTTGATGAGTTTTCTATGTTGGAAAAGAAAAAAGAGTCTGTTATTGCAGGTAAAGACCACGGTGTTAGTGAGCAGGTGGAGCTTGAGAGTGAAGCTCCTAGTCAAGTGCAAGAGAGCACTTCAGATCAGCCATTTGTGGATGAGGTAGATGACTCTGCTCCTGATGTAGCAAAACAGCAACAAGAGCAACCATACAGTATCGCTAAGGGTAAAGGAACAAGAGAGATTCGACGCCCTCAGAGGTATGCAGATGCAGATTTAGTTTCTTATGCATTGTCTGTGGCAGAGACTATTGGGGTGAATGAACCTACTAGTTATCGTGAAGCTGTCACTTGTGATGAGTCTGCTCAGTGGTTAGTTGCTATGAATGAAGAGATTAAGTTACTTCATAAGAATCATACTTGGGAATTGGTAAAACCACCTAAGGGCCAGAAGATTGTTGGAAACAAATGGGTCTTCAAGAAAAAGGAAGGTATACCTGAGGTTGAAGCAGCTAGGTTCAAGGCACGTGTTGTTGCAAAGGGCTATTCTCAGAAAAAGGGTATCGACTTCAATGAAGTATTTTCACCCGTTGTGAAACATAGCTCCATACGTGTGTTGCTTGCTATGGTTGCGCTGTTTGACTTGGAATTAGAACAACTTGATGTCAAGACAGCTTTCTTACATGGTGAGCTTGAGGAACAAATTTTCATGCATCAACCAGAGGGGTTTGTTATTTCAGGTAAGGAAGATCATGTTTGTTTATTGAAAAAATCATTATATGGTTTGAAGCAATCTCCTAGGCAATGGTATAAGCGATTTGATTCTTTTATGATTGATTATGGTTACTCTAGGAGTGATTACGATAGTTGTGTTTATCATAAAAGGTTCTCTGATGGTTCAATTATCTATTTGTTGCTATATGTTGATGACATGCTTATTGCTTCTAAGAATAAGTTTGAGATTCAGAAATTAAAGTCTCAACTTAGTGGTGAGTTTGAGATGAAAGATTTGGGTGTAGTAAAGAAAATTTTGGGCATGGAAATTTACAGGAATAGACAAGCGGGCAAGCTTTATATGTCTCAGAAAAGTTACATTGAAAAAGTACTTGAACGTTTTGGTATGAAAGAGTCTAAACCTGTAGGTACGCCACTAGCTGCACATTTCAGACTTTCTTTGGATTTGTCACCACAGTCAGAAGAAGAAGAGAAGTACATGTCTCAGGTTCCATATGCTAGTGCCATTGGTAGTTTGATGTACGCTATGGTTTGTACTCGTCCAGATATTTCACATGCAGTTAGTGTTGTTAGTAGATACATGGGTAACCCTGGAAAGGGTCATTGGCAAGTAGTGAAATGGATACTTCGGTATTTGAGAGGCACTTCTAGCTTTGGTTTGGTATATGATGGGAGTTCTAATACTGGTTGCAGTGTTATTGGTTATGTAGACTCCGATTATGCTGGAGATTTGGATAAGAGAAGATCTTTGACAGGTTATGTTTTCACTCTTTCTCATTGTGCCATTAGTTGGAAGGCTACTTTACAGTCTACAGTTGCTTTGTCCACTACAGAGGCAGAATATATGGCAGCAGCAGAAGCAGTGAAAGAAGCCATTTGGCTTAGAGGTTTGGTTTGTGATTTGGGCTTACAGCAGGATACTTCTGTTGTATTTTGTGATAGTCAGAGTGCGATACACTTGACCAAGAATACCATGTTTCATGAGAGGACCAAACATATTGATGTTAGATACCACTTCGTTCGTGACATTGTGTCTCAAGGTACTATTGTTATTAATAAAATAGCTACTGCAGAGAATCCAGCTGATATGTTGACCAAGCTAATTCCAGTTAACAAGTTCAAGCATTGCTTGGGCTTGGTTGGTGTTTGTAGTAAGTGATCGGCCTTCGGGGCTTTTTTTGGACGACGACCATTTGGTATTTCGAGAAATTCTGCATTTGAAGAAATTAGTTCCGTTTTGAGCCAAGGTGGAGATTTGTTATTTATGTGGCTTACAAAACGTAAATATCAAATAAAGGGTATATTTGTAAGTTCAAGGTTAATTACTCACACGGAACCCTAAGACATTATATATAAATCATATATATTAGTCTGTGTGGTCTGCCGCTTGAGTGAGAATAGAAGAGAAGAAAAGAACCATCGAAACAGAAGAAACCAATCATCACTTCATCAGCTACCGAGAAATCAACATGAATTAATAATTAATCACTTGATGATTAATTACTCAAGACCCAATCAGCGTGAGTAGCATCAGATTCTTTGTCTCCTATTCAATTGATAATAATATTGTAATATTATTTATTCTTTGCAAGATTTGAATCATTATTCTTGCTATTGAATATTGTTCTATCTTTGAAAGATTATAGGGGTGTTTTTGGGGATTTGGTATTTTTGAGTGGCTTTTGAATATTAGTGTTTGTATTCTCCATTTGGATCTGATAGTGGATTTTTCTCGGTGTGCCGTCGTTAGTGGAGTAGATTTTTCACATTGAAAGGTTGAACCACTTAAATCATTGTGTGCCATTTATTTTTCTTATTACTTATTATTTTGCTGTTACCCATAATTAATTATTTGTGCAACTAAATTGGACCCGAACTACGCTTCCGCTAGCGCCAATTTATAACAGTTTGTATTAGCCAAATGGAAAAGTGACTTCTTTCATTGTTGTTACTAATGTTTCATGGCCTTTTGGTTCTGCAGGATTGCTAGAATTAGTTCTCAGCAGGTGAGTGTTGTGATTGCTAATGTCAATGAGTTCATTGTTTAAACTTCAATGCAACAAAGAAACATGTTTTCTCATGTTTTTCCTCTACATTGGCCAGATTGGTAGTAGGGTGAGCTGGAGGAGAAACTATGTGGCTAAAGACATTAAGTTTGGTGAAGAGGCTCGAGCCCTGATGCGTAAGGGTGTTGAAGAGCTTTCTGAAGCTGTTAAAGTCACCATGGGTCCAAAAGTAATCCATTTATACGTTTTTAGTAGTCCCCATTCCAATTTTTCTGTTGTTTTTTTTAATCCTCAAATGAAAGGGCACTAACTATATGTACAATCAGCTCCAAATTTTGTTATAGTATTGGTGGATTATGCAGTTAGTTATCTTTCTCATATTTATGTTCATTTTTTGTTGTTGTTGTGTGATGAGTGCTCGAAAAGTACTAATATTTCGTGATTAATTATGCTTGATTGATTGATATATAGATTTATTATGACTATTATTTCGATTATTTTCATAAATCTATCCATTCGGAGTCACGGTTATATTTTAGTGCATTTAAGGTGTTTTTAGCGTCAAATGATTCAAATGATGAAAACACGCGAAGACGGAACACCTACGGCGCTCGGATCACGAGTTACGGACTAATCAAGACGAATATGTAAGCCTTACATATAGTGCCATCACATATGTAAGGGGGGACGTGAAAAGAAGGAAAGCATTGCGCGCCGCGGCGAGAGAATTGCATGCCGCGGCGTGAGGCTCTCGGGTTTGATCCTGAAAACATAGAAGCATTGCGCGCCGCGGCGAGGGAATTGTATGCCGCGGCGGGGAGCTCTCGGGTTTTTGCATATTTTCCAAATTTTGTGTTGCGCCGCGGCGGAGAAAATGCATGTCGCGGCGCGCCTATTCCTATTGCAATCAGGAATCCCTTACATCTATAAATACCCCCTTAGACCCCCTTTACAAACACAACTCGAAACAACTTGACCAATTCATACACAACTCTTCCTCTTCTCAATTTTGCGACCCAAACACGACATTCAATCAGTTTTGAGAGCGTTGCCACACTATAACGAAGCGAGAGACAATATTCTAAGGATTCAAGGAAGCTAACGACAATCGAAGATAAAGCTTACGGAGAAGTACGTCAACCAATCCATAAGCGGTATTTAGATTTAGGTTTTCCTTGTTGTTATAGAATTAATTCATCTTCTTTATTTGTTAAAGTGTATGATCATATTTTATTTGTCTATGAATAATAATATGAACATGTCTGGCTAATTTAATTATGGATGTTTAGTTTGTGTTGCCATGTTTGCTAGAATTGTGTATGGTGTATCTTTTTGACTTATGAATAAAATACTTTTTGATTAAGAGCATGTTTAAATGTTTGATTATGAATAATCATGGGCCCATTTGATGTTCGTAGTTAGATTGAAAAACCTAAGAATTTAGTTAGAGGAACGTCACCTTAACTCTATTCCGAAACACTTAATCAAAGATTCAAGTTAGTGACTTAGTCATAGCATTAATTTGATTGGCATGTTTTCCTTGCGCATAATTTGATTGCTATTTAATTTACCCCCGCCAAAGGCAGTTAATTAGTTAATCAACAAAGAGACCTACCCCCGCCAAAAGGAGTTTCGTAATTAAAAGGAAAGCCGGTAGTTTTGTTCTTATAGGACGTTAATGTTATATCACCATACCTTTTCGATGCAAGCATGGCCAACCAAGCTAAACGTCCATACATCCTCTATTGATATTTGATTTAATTGAATTGATTGTTTGATTGCGATATTGTTTTAGTTTAATTGTCGTATGATTGTTCTCGTTACCGAAATCAACCAACCTTTTTACAGTTTTATTAGCGTTAGGATTCTAGTTACTTAGAGTTTTAGTTTCACTAGAACTCTATTTAATTAGTGTTTTGTTTTCATTAGAACTCTGTTTAAGTTAAAAGTTAGTTATTTAAGACCACTGCAATTCCTTGAGAGACCGACCTTGAAAGTTGCTTATCACTTTACTACGAGTGATTCGTACACTTGCGAGTACACATTTTAACACATCAAGTTTTTGGCGCCGTTGCCGGGGAATTGGCGTTTTAAATAATTTTCTTTTTAATTTTTTAGAGTTTCTGATTTATTTTTATTTGATTATTTATTTTATTTATTTCTTTATTTTATTTATTTATTTTTATTCGAAAAAAAAAAATCCAAAAAAAATCAGAAAATAAAAAAATCAAAAAATAGTGCTTAATTTCAAATTTCACTGCTACCTTGATCTTTGTTTGCTTTTTATTTGTGCATGCAGGGTAGAAGATCACTTAACAAGGAACTTTCTCCTTTCATTGACAACATACACAGAGTCAAACACCGATCAAGGAAACTGGATAATCAATATCAAGAGGAAGAAGTCCAACAACAATTGCAAGCAACAATGGGTGACAACGTAGCTAGGCAAATGATGAACAAAGAGTTTGCAAGACCGATCATTGGGACCGCGACATCGTGCATTCAACTCACAGAGGCAGCTAGGAATTATGAATTGAAAAACATTCATTATTCCATGCTTCCCTCCTTTTACGGTATCCCTAATGAAGATCCTTTGATCCTCACTAAGTCCCTGCAAACTTTTCCATTGCAGGGACTTAGTGAGGATCAACTACGTATGAGGTGTTTTCCATACACTCTCAAGGATAGAGCTAAGTCTTGGCTGATGACGTTGGCACCCGGTTCTTTGGTCACTTGGGACGATGTTTACAATAAATTCATGGGTAAGTTCTATTCCCATCAAAAGACATCTGATCTAAGAACAAAAATTGCCACTTTTTCGCAGATGGACGGAGAACCCTTCCACGAGGCTTGGGACAGATTCAAATTGCTGTTGATACAATGTCCACATCACCACTTCCCGTTGCAGTTACAGAATCAGTTTTTCTACGACGGATTGACACTACAATGCCAATTCACAGTTGACAACGCTGCAGGAGGAGCTATGGGTGAGAAAACAGCGGATGAAACCTACGAACTATTCGAGATGTTGGGAGCCAATTCCCAACAAAAGAGCGCTAGAGGAAGACGAGCTGGAGTCCACGAATTGGGATCCAACAATGAAATGGCCATGCAACTTGCTGAATTGACAAAACAAGTGCAACTTCTCACAACCTCCAATGTTAATCAAATGCCAAAACACGAGGTATGTGGAGTTTGTGGTTCATATGGACACGGAGCTAATGTTTGTTCTTTTGCAGGTGATCCTTACACAGGTACTACTGAAGAGGCGAAGTTAATGCAAGGGTACCAACCTAGACCTAGGAACGACCCTTATTCAAAT
Source organism: Elaeagnus macrophylla (assembly GCA_029378325.1). Taxonomy (NCBI): domain Eukaryota; kingdom Viridiplantae; phylum Streptophyta; class Magnoliopsida; order Rosales; family Elaeagnaceae; genus Elaeagnus; species Elaeagnus macrophylla. The sequence continues at coordinate 56,107 of JARDWI010000124.1, forward strand.
ACCTACAACCCTGGATGGAGGAATCACCCTAATTTTGGATGGAAACAAAACAATAGCCAACCATTTGTCCAAAACCAAACACAAGGCCAAAACATAAACCGACAATTTCCACAAAATAAGCCAACCATAGAGGAAACCCTAAATAATTTCATACAATCTTGTAATGGAAGGATGGAGTCTATGGAAGCTTCAGTGAAAAGAGTGGAAATGCAAGTGGGGCAGCTAGCGGAACAAATGCACAAGCGAGAGACGGGAAAGCTGCCCAGTCAACCCGAACAAGCCAAAGCTGTCACAATTCTTCGGAGTGGTAAGGTCGTTAATAAAATTTTACCTGAACTTTCTAATGATTTACCTTATAGTGCAGGTAGCATGGAAGATGACAACGATGCTTCTAAGGAATTGGAGGAAAGAGGTGACAAGCATGAAGAGCCTTCAAAGGCAACAATTGGAGAGTCATCTAATCCACCTACACTACATAAGTCATCGGAGCCATACAGACCACCGATACCATTCCCACACCGTTTAAAGGACAGTAAGCAAGATAAGCAGTTTTCTGATTTGTTTAACATGTTATCTAAAGTTAATATCAATTTGCCATTGTTAGACGTAATTAGGAATGTACCTTCGTATGCTAAATTTTTCAAGGAACTAAACACTAAGAAACGAAAGTATGAGCTTAATGAGAGAGTGATTGTATCTGAAATTGCTAGTGCGGTGCTTCAACGTAACCTACCTCCTAAGTTAAAAGATCCAGGTAGTTTCATAATTGATATTACTATGGGAGATAGGAAAGTAGCTAAGGCAATGCTTGATTTAGGCGCTAGTATCAATTTGATGCCTTACTCTATCTTCTTGCAGCTTGGTTTGGGAGAGCTAAAACCAACAACCATGTCCCTTCAACTTGCGGACAGATCTGTTAAATATCCGAAGGGCATGGTTGAGGACTTACTTGTACAGGTAGATAAGCTAATCATACCTGTTGACTTTGTGGTTTTAGACATGCAGGATAATCCATCTTTGGACAAGGAGCACACCATTCTTTTGGGTAGACCATTTATGGCCACTACCCAAACCATTATTGACGTCCAAAGTGGAAAGTTGACAATGACAGTCTTGGGAGAGACTGTTCATTTTAAGGTTTTTGATTCATCTCCTTACCCTTCTATTTCTGCTACTGATGAATGCTCGTATGTGGAATGTTTAGATCCAATAATTCATGATACTTTTGAGCATGCTAGATTAGATGATAAATTGGAAGTAGCACTTACGATTGGAGAGGTTGATGACATCTTAGACTATGAGACTAGGGAGTACAGTGAATTGTTAGATAATGCCATATCACTAGATGACACTAGTACACCCCTAGATTTATTGGATGTCCCACACAATGATGAGATTGCTCCACCTGAATTGGAACTTAAGGAACTACCTAAGCATCTAAAATATGTGTTTTTGGGAGAGAATGAAACATACCCTGTTATTATATCATCTACACTCACCCAAAACCAAGAGGATAAATTGATTGGAGAGCTTAGGAAGTATAAAAAGGCTATAGGTTAGAGTATAGGGAACATTAGAGGCATTAGTCCGGCAATGTGCATGCATAAGATAAATTTGGAGGACAATGTCAAACCTGTTAAGGACGCACAAAGGAGACTTAACCCAATCATGCAAGAGGTAGTTAAGAAAGAGGTTCTTAAACTCCTAGCAGTAGGGGTAATTTATCCAATTGCTGATAGTAAGTGGGTTAGTCCCGTTCATGTAGTACCTAAGAAATCTGGAATAACCGTGGTTAAGAATGAGAAAGATGAATTAGTGCCCACTAGGATAATTACGGGTTGGAGGATGTGTATCGATTTTAGAAAACTGAATTTGTACACGAAAAAGGATCACTTCCCCCTCCCCTTCATTGATCAAATGTTAGAAAGACTAGTTGGGCACGAATTCTATTGCTTTTTGGATGGCCTTTCAGGTTATTATCAGGTACCCATCGCTCCGGAGGATCAAGAGAAGACTACATTCACATGCCCATTCGGAACTTTCGCTTTTAGGAGAATGCCATTTGGACTATGCAATGCACCCGCCACTTTTCAAAGATGTATGATGTCAATTTTTTCGGACATGGTGGAGAAATTCATTGAGGTATTTATGGACGACTTTTCAGTTTTCGGTAATTCCTTTGATGATTGCTTGCATAAATTGACTTTAGTATTAGAACGATGCATTGAATGCAATTTGACGCTCAGTTGGGAAAAAAGTCATTTTATGGTCCAACAAGGGATAGTGCTAGGACATGTCATATCTAGCAAAGGAATTGAAGTTGACAAGGCTAAGGTAGATTTAATTGCAAAATTGACTCCACCTACATCTGTTAAGGGTATACGAAGTTTCCTAGGACATGCGGGTTTCTATAGACGGTTTATTAAGGATTTTTCCAAAATTAGTCGTCCATTATGTAATCTGTTGTCCAAAGACACTTTGTTTGATTTTGATGATGCATGCCTTGTTGCTTTTAATGCTTTAAAGGATAAGCTTACTTCTGCACCTATAATTGTTGCTCCTAATTGGTCTTTACCGTTTGAAATCATGTGTGATGCGTCTGATTATGCTATAGGAGCTGTTTTGGGGCAAAGAGTGGATAAGAGATTACATGTTATATACTATGCGAGTAAGACACTCAATAACGCCCAAATTAACTACACCACCACTGAAAAAGAGTTATTGGCTGTGGTATTCTCACTTGATAAATTTAGGTCTTACTTGGTAGGAACTAAAGTTATTGTGCATTCGGATCATGCCGCTTTGAGATATCTGTTGACTAAACCGAATGCTAAGCCTAGACTCATTAGGTGGATCCTGCTTTTACAAGAATTTGACCTAGAGATCAAAGACAAAAAAGGAACTGAAAATGTGGTAGCTGATCATCTGTCTAGGTTGATTACTGAATATGAACATGTTGAAGGTGAAAGTAAGGACACAATCATTGAAACCTTCCCTGATGAACAATTGTTTACAATAGGTCCAAATCCATGGTATGCTGACATTGTTAATTATCTAGCAAGTGGTATTTTGAGACCTAACAATACTTTTCAGGAAAAGAAAAGGTTTTTCAGTGTTTGCAGGCAATACTTTTGGGATGACCCGTATTTGTTCAAGTTATGTCAAGATCAAGTCATCCGGAGGTGTGTTCCCGAAGAAGAACATGAAAGCATCTTAACATTTTGCCATGAGCTACATTGCGGAGGCCATTTTGGTGGTAAGAAAACGGCCTTCAAGGTATTACAATCTGGTTTTTATTGGCCTACATTATTTAAAGATGCTAACATGTTTTGTTTGAGATGTGATAGATGTCAAAGGACCGGTAACATTGGTAAGCGTAACGAAATGCCTTTGACATCTAACCTTGTAGTGGAATTATTTGACGTGTGGGGGATTGACTTCATAGGTCCTTTCCCCCCATCTTTTGGCTACATTTACATACTAGTCGCTGTTGACTATGTTTCAAAGTGGGTAGAAGCGATACCCACTAGAACTAATGATGCTAATGTGGTTGTTAAATTTTTGAAGGATAACATTTTTAGCAGATTTGGCACACCGAGGGCGATCATTAGTGATGGAGGCAACCACTTTTGCAATAGACTCTTCGATGGACTTTTGAAGAAGTACAACATTTCTCATAGAGTGGCTACCCCATATCATCCCCAAACTTCGGGACAAGTGGAAGTGAGCAACCGACAAATCAAAGGGATATTGGAAAGCACAGTGCGCCCCTCAAGGAGAGATTGGTCAGTTAAACTAAATGATGCCTTGTGGGCATATCGTACAGCGTACAAAACTCCAATTGGTATGAGTCCCTACCGGCTGATTTTTGGTAAAGCATGTCACTTACCGGTTGAGCTAGAACATAGGGCTTATTGGGCTATTAAGAAACTCAACATGGACATGGAGCAAGCTGGAGAAAAACGATTACTTCAATTGAGCGAACTTGAGGAAATTCGAGACGAAGCTTATGAAAATGCCAAAATCTACAAGGAGCGCACTAAGCGCTATCACGACAAAGGGCTCCTCGGTAAGTATTTCGTTCCCGGAATGAAAGTTCTATTATATAATTCACGTTTGCGTTTGTTTCCAGGAAAACTTCATTCCAGGTGGAGCGGACCGTACACAATTGCAAACGTACTTCCACACGGAGTAATCGAGTTGCTCAATCCGAAAACGCAAGAAACGTTTAAGGTAAACGGGCATCGTGTCAAGCCATACTTGGAAGGAGAAAATTTGCAAAGTATCGATTTAATACATCTCCTCGACAAATAGACACGAGAGCAGTCACGTCTTGCTAAGACGTTAAACTAAGCCCTTAATGGGAGGCACCCATTTGGTATCGTATTTCTTTCGTTGTCTTTATTTCTTTTATTTCTTTTTTCATTTATTTTCTTTTATTTTCCTTTATTTTTATTTTTATTTTATTTATTTTGGATTGTTTAACTTTGTTTGATGTTTTTGTGTCTTCAATTGCCTTAGTTATAATTAAAAATTGGGTTTGAATGTGAATTGTGTGCATACACTTTGAGGTTCAATATATGTTCATACATTCTTCATGAGAGAAGCGAGGAACAGTGAACCGGAGCATAGCGAGTAACGACACAATTTCATACGAAAGGGGGGTAACTTCTTACACTTTTTCTTAATTTCTTTTGTTCTTCTTTTTACATTGAGGACAATGCAGAAAATAGGTTGGGGGTGGGAAGAATATTCCATGAGCATGAAATATGACCAATTTTAAATTTTTAACTTTGTCACTTGAATTGTTTTTAGTTAGTGTCGTGTCTACTTGATTCAATCCGGAAATCTATGATATTAACATGATTGTAATGACGATGACATATGAGAGATGTTAGATTTTCACCTAAGCAACGAAGCACATAAATGTTGAATTCATCTAATTTGAGAATTTTGTGGTACTTGTGGTATGTATGCATGGTTAGTTTAACTATTCTGATTTGTGGAATGTATGCATGTTCATGATATGTTTTAAGTCTCAACAATCTCTAGAACTCATTTGAAAACACGTTGAAGCGAAATAATAGAAACAAATGCCACTTAGAAAATGATTTAGGCCATCTTTGGACCGTTTGAACTTTTCATGCTTTCTCGAAATATTTTATCAATAGCACACCCTTGGACTCAACATTGACATACATTAAACTACCCTTAGTGATAAGAGTACTTAGTGTAATATTTGATTTTCATGAGCAATTATGTTGTATAAATGTAAATCTTGCTTTTCGATCAAAAAAAAAAATATTGATGATGATCGAAATAATAAGCAAGAATAAAGAAGAAAATCAAGCAAAAGATCCAAAGGACATTTGAAGTTAAGGGAGGATGAAAAGAACACTTGGTGGAAAAGGTTGAAAATATGCTTGTGAAATAAAAGGTACTCTTATCATATGAAAACATCATTTTTGTACTTTCATAATCACACACCTAGCCACAACTTTACAAGCTTAATGAAGTCCTATTGATTCTAGGTAGTTTAGTTTCTATATTAGTGGAGATGAGTTTGAAAAATGAGCATATGGAGTTTATAAGTGCAAAAATTCACTTTCATATTTTACTTGCACATTTATGAAACATTGAAATGTAATCTATGAATATCATGCATGACACGGTCAGATAGTATAACTAACGGTTTTGTGGTGTGATTGGTTGTTCAAAATTCGATTACCATGATGAGTTTGATGTTTGGACTGTTTTTGAGCTTAGGTGATGTTTAACTATTTCATGTATCATTCGTTGTTAACAATTTTTGAGACGTATGAATGGATTGATTCAAGTATTGTTAGAGTCTTTATTAGTTTTGAGTCTTTATTTGTGTCAGTTACGATGTTTGCGGGTATCATCACTGGAAACCCTCACGAGACTATAACTCGTCCACTAGGGCCACCTAGGGGTTTAAAGGCTTGTTGCATATGCTAAATGCAACCGTGACAATCTACGGAAGTGATTTAGGTTAGGTTAATTTATTTCATTTGTTTTTAATTTTATTTTAGGTCGCTTCACTTGCTAGAGACTAGCAAGAAGCTGGTTGGGGGTTGTGATGAGTGCTCGAAAAGCACTAATATTTCGTGATTAATTATGCTTGATTGATTGATATATAGATTTATTATGACTATTATTTCGATTATTTTCATAAATCTATCCATTCGGAGTCACGGGTATATTTTAGTGCATTTCAGGTGTTTTTAGCGTCAAATGATTCAAATGATGAAAACACGCGAAGACGGAACACCTACGGTGCTCGGATCACGAGTTACGGACTAATCAAGACGAATATGTAAGCCTTACATATAGTGCCATCACATATGTAAGGGGGGACGTGAAAAGAAGGAAAGCATTGCGCGCCGCGGCGAGAGAATTGCATGCCGCGGCGTGAGGCTCTCGGGTTTGATCCTGAAAACATAGAAGCATTGCCCGCCGCGGCGAGGGAATTGTATGCCGCGGCGGGGAGCTCTCGGGTTTTTGCATATTTTCCAAATTTTGTGTTGCGCCGCGGCGGAGAAAATGCATGCCGCGGCGCGCCTATTCCTATTGCAATCAGGAATCCCTTACATCTATAAATACCCCCTTAGACCCCCTTTACAAACACAACTCGAAACAACTTGACCAATTCATACACAACTCTTCCTCTTCTCAATTTTGCGACCCAAACACGACATTCAATCAGTTTTGAGAGCGTTGCCACACTATAACGAAGCGAGAGACAATATTCTAAGGATTCAAGGAAGCTAACGACAATCGAAGATAAAGCTTACGGAGAAGTACGTCAACCAATCCATAAGCGGTATTTAGATTTAGGTTTTCCTTGTTATTATAGAATTAATTCATCTTCTTTATTTGTTAAAGTGTATGATCATATTTTATTTGTCTATGAATAATAATATGAACATGTTTGGCTAATTTAATTATGGATGTTTAGTTTGTGTTGCCATGTTTGCTAGAATTGTGTATGGTGTATCTTTTTGACTTATGAATAAAATACTTTTTGATTAAGAGCATGTTTAAATGTTTGATTATGAATAATCATGGGCCCATTTGATGTTCGTAGTTAGATTGAAAAACCTAAGAATTTAGTTAGAGGAACGTCACCTTAACTCTATTCCGAAACACTTAATCAAAGATTCAAGTTAGTGACTTAGTCATAGCATTAATTTGATTGGCATGTTTTCCTTGCGCATAATTTAATTGCTATTTAATTTACCCCCGCCAAAGGCAGTTAATTAGTTAATCAACAAAGAGACCTACCCCCGCCAAAAGGAGTTTCGTAATTAAAAGGAAAGCCGGTAGTTTTGTTCTTATAGGACGTTAATGTTATGTCACCATACCTTTTCGATGCAAGCATGGCCAACCAAGCTAAACGTCCATACATCCTCTATTGATATTTGATTTAATTGAATTGATTGTTTGATTGCGATATTGTTTTAGTTTAATTGTCGTATGATTGTTCTCGTTACCGAAATCAACCAACCTTTTTACAGTTTTATTAGCATTAGGATTCTAGTTACTTAGAGTTTTAGTTTCACTAGAACTCTATTTAATTAGTGTTTTGTTTTCATTAGAACTCTGTTTAAGTTAAAAGTTAGTTATTTAAGACCACTGCAATTCCTTGAGAGACCGACCTTGGAAGTTGCTTATCACTTTACTACGAGTGATTCGTACACTTGCGAGTACACATTTTAACACATCATTGTGAAAGGGACGTAATGTAGTAATCATGAGCATGGTGGTATCAAGTATGACTTATGAGTCTTAAATTTATGAGCATATTTAAGCACTATTCATGAACAATAGCACTATTCATGAGCAGTATGCACAACTAAAATTAAATTAATATTTTTTTTCGGACATTAGTTATTCATACTCTAGCTACCTTAGAAGGAATTGTCGAGAGAAAAGTAAAACAAATTACAAATTACACCTTATATATAAAGC
>JARDWI010000125.1:0-17663 GCA_029378325.1 Elaeagnus macrophylla
TCGTTTGACCGCCATCAAACATGGCACTTAGTGCAACAAAACTTGACCAATGGTAGCGAGACCCCAAACGGCCTCGAAACTCAGTCAAAAGCCCATGGTTGGTCTTGATTAATGCTCAGGAAGCTCCACCTCAAATTTCAGGTCATTCCGACATCGTTTGACCATGTTTCGGCTTCCGACGGAAAATCGGCAGTTCTGCACGACAAAGTCTTCGACTTTTCCCGGAAAATTGGAAACTTTGCACCCCAAATTGCAAGGATTCTTATCAAGTTTTCTACAGGGAAATCCAGTCAATAAATGTACCAAAATGTCAGGAAAAATAAAGAAAAAAAAGATCGAAAAAATCAGAAAAAAGGCGACCGAACCGGCCATCCGGCGACCAAAGGGGCCAAAACCCCATGGTCGCCGGCCGGCGCCAATGGAATTTTTTTATTTTGCCCGAAACCCTGTTTCGACCGTTTTCGCGTTCCGAAGCTTTCTGTCCCTGTGATTTTTCCAGATTCTGACGTTTGATGCTTCAAAACTGCTGATGAACATCAAAAACATGGATCCACCTCCAAAGAAGCTAAAACCATCATTGATCGCCAAACGGAAGACCAAGAAAGTGTGCTTTTCGTCCAACCGATCGAGAAATCGACAGGACAGATGTCACCGGCCAGCTGTTAGCAGTCAATGTCTGAAATTACATGATCATCTGATGTCGATCAACATCAAGATCCATCGATGATCATCGCCAGAAGAAACCCAAAAGACGTTGCGCGACCCGCGACTCTTCACCTTGCTCGGCAACCATTCAGTGCAATTAATTGGCTAGCTTTATTGCAGCCATTATTGCGTTGCTTAGGACGGCCCAATCAGAAGCCTCCGTTCAGGAGTTACAAATCCAGGAATCATGACATTAAGTTATGAAACTCCTGTCATCATGAACTTAAAGGCCCTTAACTCTCCAGCCAATCAGAAGCCTGGATCTGGGAGTTACAAAATAATGAAATGAATTTTGTAACTCATGAATTGAATTGGCTTTATTGGCCATTTAAAGCCATAAATCCATCCCTTAAGCTCACCCAGAGCCTATAAATAGGAGGCATTCCCAAGGCATTTGGACAATTCCCGAAAACCAAAAATTTCCAGAGCATCAGACTCAGAGACTTGAGAGAAAGAGAAAAGAAAGGAAACTCTGCAGAAATTCTCCCTCGGCCACTGCTACAAGGTGACAAAAGTCCCTTGGGGGGCACTCCCCCCAAGGTCCTTTACCTTCTACTTCAGCATACGAGGCTCAGATGTGGCTTTTCAGCCCGTCTACTCGGTTTTTTATTGAACATAGGACCTATATTGGTCCTTGTTCTCTAAAAAACTGAGGTTATAGCCAAGCCAAGCAAATCAAAAGAGCATCCTCTGTTCTCATCGGAAAGGATACCGGCGAAGTCCAAACATGGCTTGCGACCGTCTATCTAAACGGGTCCCCACAATCTCCTGAGAAGTTAGAATTCCTTTTCTTGCTTTTCATTGTATTTTTATTTTTCTAAAGAGACACAAAATCACAACTCTTGTCTTTCATTATTGATAAGAATTGTAAATCGGCTATAAACGCCAAAAATCGGCTATAAACGCCAAAATCGGCTATAAATGCCAAAAACACCGCCTTTCACGGCAAAACAAAAAAAAATTGTCTCTTTTCTTAAATATCTGTGCAATGAAAAACTTGAAAGAAGTTGATTTCCTCTTTTACTTGTGAAGGTCGATCTCCGGATCACCACTACAATTCCAAGTAAAATAGAAAATCTGGCACACCCAAAACTTAAAAATCTGATGCCGCGCTCCAGCCACCTGTTCACGAAAGGGTCGGACCACACGGACTCTCACGTCCGCCGACCTCGGTAGGAAAGCAAGTGCCGCCGGAAGCCGGCGGTCGCATCATTTGGCACACCCGGTGGGACCCGTTCAAATGAGAACATGATGCTTAGAAATGGAATATTTGCATACCATAATGCTTAATATTTCCACTTCTTGATTCCTTGGCTATTTTTAGTCAGTGGCCTATGTTGAATTTCGCATCTAAAAAGAAGGGATTCTTTGCAAACTTTTCTTTGAGTTTCCTTCCTTTCTTTCTCTTAAAAAAAATTAGATTTCTCATTTTGGATTCATAATTGAGAAACTTTGATCCTTTCCCTTTTCGTCTCTGTGCTCGCGGAAATCGTTGAGCCGGTTCGATTTGGGATCAGACCATTCTTTCCCTCTGATGAGTTCATTAGAAATCTAAAAAAAAAAGAATCTAAAAAAAAATCAGATTTCTCATTTTGGATTCATAATTGGGAAACTTTGATCTTTTCCCTTTTCGTCTCTGTGCTCGCTGGAAATCGTTGAGCCGGTTCGATTTGGATCAGACCATTGTTTCCCTTTGATGAGTTCATTAGAAATCTAAATAAAAAAAAAATCAGATTTCTCGTTTTGGACTCAAAATTGAGAAGCTTTGATCCTTTTCCTTTCGGGCACTGGCGCTCGCGGAAATCGCTGAGACCGTGTTTGGATCGGGAATTGGGCCATCGTTTCTCTTCGATGAGTCTGTCAGGGATCTAAAAAAAAAAAGACAAAGACCACTAAGGTTAAAACCAATTGCGTTCTTTGGCCAAAATTGATTCAAGAAAAGCCTTGTCCAGAGTGTGGAGACAGCTTGACTGTTCTAGGCAAGGGTCCTCCAAACGGGTTCATTAAGTAATCCTACCCTTACCTGGGGGCAATTCTATCAGTTGAGGTTTCATAAGACCGGATTAGGAGGCCTATGTGCATTCTTCCGTCTTTAGATCTTCTTTAAAAAAAAAAGAGAGAAATCTTTTAAAAAAAAAAAACTTCGTCATGTTTGGATTCGGACTTGAGAAATGATGGTTTCTTCCTATTTGGACGTGTGTGCTCGCGGAAATCGTTGAGCCCGTGTTTAGATAAGAATACCATCTGCTCTCTTTGACAAATCCACTCTTGACCTTTCAAAAAAAAAACTCGTCATTTTGATTTCATATTCGAGAAATTTTGGTTTCTTCCTTTCTGGATGCTGGCGCTCGCGGAAATCGTTGAGCCCGCATTTGGATTGGAATACCATTTGCTCTCTTTGATGAAACCAATCTTGACACTTCAAAAGAATCCCATCTCATAGATGCGATCTTCAACATCTGTGCCTAGCAATACTGGTACGCCCTTTCGGGGTCTACTGTATTTGCAATCGACACATTTGTACCTCCAACCTTATTCTTCTTACTTCGAGTAGGCTCTGCTTCTCGATAAGTCGAATTTAGGTTTACAATTGCTTTTAGCAGTCACTGGAACGCTCATCCTGAGCTAACCATACTCGTAATTGTACCTTCTATGGCTTTTTGCCTTCTTCATATCGCTTGGGTCACACCTTGACCTTCGAGCGATTTGAAAAGATAAACCATAGAAATTTCCATTTATGATCATTATATTCTTGTGATTACTAATGGATTTGGTCTTCTTTCAGACTTTTCAAAAACTAACAATGGCAGCTTCCTTGACCATCACTTTGATGACAACAAGCACCAGCTTCTGCTTCAACAGAAGCAAGCCAAGGGCACTCACAAACGCCCTGCCAATTGCCGAACCACTACCACCCTCGGCAACACTTCAAAATCCGGGTCGACCTCGACTCCCCGGACCATCACCTTCGGGACACTGGGACCATTCCCACTCCCTGAGGAAGAAACTGCTCCTGCCAAGAAGCAGAAGTCGCCCCTCAACGTGTCAACACCATGACACCAAGGGCGACTGCCAAGAAGCCCGAAGCCCGCGGCACCCCCGCGAAGCCTCGACACACCAACACCCAAGTCTACTCAAAGACTTGGTCCCCAGGCCTTCACCAAAACAAAGGAGGTCTCAATCATCCACAAGCCAGCATATCTGGCCCCACTGAAGGAGAACCAGTTCTACCCTCTCTCTTACATGAAAGAGGAGAGACCCATCTCCAACCTGACCCAAAAGTCAGCCAAGCATGAACCGGCTTGCTCCTACAAGCCAAAAATCAAATCATGCGTCGACAGGCCATCGCGATCACCTGCTAAGGCCTGCACTCCTGCAAATCGACCCTTCATCTCTACAGGGGCCGAACTCGAAGCATTCAAAGCTTCGCTGCAACAGGCAAAGGACCGGGTCCGCATCCTGTCCTTGCCAAACTACAAAGAAGACAGGCTTGGCTGCTGCGCTCGAGGGAGCACATCCTTCATTGTCAAAGCCCTGCCAGAGCTGACAGAAGCTCAAATTGCCCGTTGTAGACGCCGTCGCGCGTCGTATCGACAAAAGAGGCTAGAGAAGCAAAGGACTCAGCATCCTACCCTTCAAGTCTCTGAAAGATGGGTCGAAAAAGAAAGACCCGACCAAGTTGCTACCGTCCATATGGTTGGAAAAACCAGAAGACGTCAAAAGTCAGCAACCAAACTCCATGTTCGACGTCCGGCGACTCGCAGCATCTCCAGGACACGACAACACCCAGAAGAATCCTCTACTCCTTCAAGCCAAGGACTACAGAGTGATCCTTCCTCAAGCTCTTCAACAAAAAGAAAGAGCCCCAGCTCGGTCACCAGGACCATCTCTTCGTTCGAATCCCGAGCGATGAATGTCTTGGCCACAAACACTGAGCAACCGCCTCGCAATCCACCTCCGGATGAAGCACTTGCACGCATCCAGCAGTTGGAACAAGGTCAGCAGAGGATTGAAACCTTGATGGAAAATCTCCTGCTCACCATTCAAAATCAGGCGAACAATGAGCCTCCTCCAAATAACGAGGAGAATCAAGAAGAAAATGAGTCACGCGCCCTTACTAAAAAGGACGTAGACAGTATCCTCGCCAAAGCAAAAGAAGAGGATATACTCAAGGAACATGGAATCAAGCCCCCATATCCCATATGGATGGACTCGGTCCAGTTTCCAGCAAAGTTCAAGCATCCTACTCTCCAAACATACACGGGGAAAGGATCAGCTCGACAGCACGTCATCCACTTCAAGATCTTGACGGGAGCTATCGCGGATCAAGATGCACTCAAAATCCGCCTCTTTGCAAGTACCTTAAAAGGTACGGCCTTTGATTGGTACTCCACTCTGCCGGAGGACTCTATCCAAAACTGGGCCATGCTAGAGACACGCTTCCTGACTCACTTCAAAGGTGAGGATCATCCCGCTACTATGGCTCAACTCTGCAGCCTGAAACAGGGGGAGAATGAGTCGACATACGACTTCATTCACAAGTGGAAAGCCATGGCGTACAAATGCTCAGATGTACTGCCACAAGCGTCGCTTGTCGACATCTGCCGAAACAACATGAGAGCAAGAATCCGCTCCATGATCATCGGCAATAAATCAAAAAACCTGGGAGAACTCCTAGAAGCTTCTATGGAGGCTGAAACGGTGATCAAAGACCTCAACAGTCAGAAATCATCAAAGAAGGAACCAACTGCCATTGCAACCTCAAAGCCAAAGAAAAAAGAGGTCCTCAATGTGCAGACAAAATCGGCTCCTCAGCCACCAAAGAAAGCTGAAAATAAAGCCGCTGGTAAGAGACCTGAACTCTCTGATGCCTTCAGAGAACGAGTAGAAAAGAAATACCCGTTCGATGAAGATGTTGAAGAAATCTTCGGAGCTCTTGTGGCAAACGGCAAGCTCACCTTGCCCGAACCCAAAAGACCGGGTGATGTTGGCAAAACCAATGATCCTCGGTATTGTCCATACCACCAGATGGTCTCTCATCCTCTCAATCAATGTTTCGTTGTGAGAGAGAAGATAAATGAGATGTGGAAAAACGGAGTCATCACCTTTGACAAAGACTACGGGTCTGCCTCCGTTAACATGGTGACATGTGGACAAACATCAAATCACCGAAGAAGAAGATCACTACTTCCTTCAAGGTGATAAACAAAATTCAAGCGTCTGAAGAGTTGGTTCCTTACCCAACATCAGACGGACAACCCATATGGGTGCATCCCGATCTCCTAGAAGATGAAAACTGGGAGGTTGTGAAAACCAAGCCGACAGCTCGACAGCGAAGGCAGGCTAGGAGACACCTCCTCAAGCTTAAACGGCAAGAGAAGGCCCAGCCAAAAGAAGAAGTTCATGAAAAGGTGGAGACCTCCTCTACTGATTCACTGGGGGCAACAGAAAAGTCCCTACCAAAAACTTCAAAGGGGTAAGAAAGCTCACTCTCAGTGATTTCATGCCACCTCAATACAAAAATGAAGCCGCGCAGGGGCATCATACTCTTGCATTTCGTGGTTTGGATTTTCCACGAATGGATACGAGTCCAGCGACACTGACGATGGATTTGACTCCAACAATATCGATGAGTGGGAAGAATCCCTTGAAACAGGAGAATACCTCTCCGACGAAGAATGGGTTCCCGACACTCATCTTATGCCAGTAATCTGGTATAACCCTTATCAGCCACAAGGATCCTGGTCTGATGATGAAGAAGACCAAGAGGCTGTGCAAGAAAATGCTGTTGATCCAGCACCCGTCATTGCTCCAGTGGAACTTAACCCTGTTGAACCAAGAGAGCAGACGAAGAAGAAGATTTGGCTCCCATGCCTGATCTCGAAGAATATGCGAGAATCTTGCAGCATCTTGCTCTAGAACAAGAGCAAGATCGCGTCAACGAGCTTCTTCGCAATCCAGAGCCAGAAGTTCCTGAAGACCATCAGGTACCTTCTCCCTCAACTCCTGAAAATGGAGAAAACTCCCGTATCACTGATCCTCTCACATCGGACGATGAGTCTGAAGATTCCCAAGAATCCGTTTCAGAGACGACTCCTACCAGAGTTGCCTGCAATGTGATTTTTCGGGATTACAGTTCTTCCGAAACCTCATCTGATGAGATCACTTACACGCCGACGACGCCTAGCACCATATCTTCTGGGGCTACCTCGTCTCATTTAACTTCCACAGAGGAGACACTCTCTCAGGCTTCTTCTCCTGAGGCTGTGACTTCGGCGTTCACATTCTTCCCGATTGATCCTCATCAAGAAGTCCCAACTATTGATGATTGGGAAGATGAATCGTCAATGAAGAAGAGAAGTCGCTGGATGCTGTTCAGGACCTGTTCCCGGAAAATGCTCCATGCAACACAATCACTGAGGATGGCGACTCTGCTGCAGACACATCCTCAGCAAATGAAAAAGCAAAGCCTCTTGATTCTGAAGACGATCTTCCAAAAGAAGACCCTTCTCAAGAAGCTCTTGAAGTTGGTAGAGGCACCCGCTCTGGCCGGGACTACCACAAAAATTACAACCAATCTTATGTAAATCCTTCGGGAAAAGATGTTGTAATCGCCCCAAGTGGCAAGAATAATGAACATGCAGGCCCCAAGGAGGCTTTCAAGTATGACTTGATCGAGCACTTCAAACACATACCTGCACGACTGCACATCCTTGATTTGTTACGAATGTCTTCGCGCACTCGTGATAGTCTCATTTCAGAATTACAAATGCTGAATGAGGATGTTGACAAACATGCCCCACAAGTCCTCCAAATTGAAATGGACTATCGGGTCAAAAACTCAGAAACTTCCCCAAAGGGAGAAAAGAAGAAAACTGAGGGATTTTGCACCGAATGCCTCTCGGTTCAAAAAACAACAAATACAGCCATCGCCTTCACTAAGGAAGACCTCCTACTTGGCGAAACAAGGCATAACCGACCCCTGTACTTCACTGGGTACATCAAGGAAATGCCAATACACAGAGTTCAGATCGACCCAGGTTCTGCACTCAACCTATCTCCACTTCGGCTCTGGAAGAACTAGGCATTCCACCTAGCAAGCTGAGCCACACATCTGTATCTATCTTTGGATACGATGGGAGCACTCAAAGGCCAATCGGCAAAATCAGGTTCAAGTTGCAAATCGGTGATCTTATCTCTGAAGTCACTGTGTATGCAATAAAGACCCCTTCATGCTACAACATCCTTCTCGGACGTCCTTGGATACACGAGAATGGTGTTGTCCCTTCAACTCTACATCAATGCATCAAGTTCGTTGGTGACGACGGCATGATACATCGAGTCTTTGCGGATAGAAAACCTTTCAAAGGTAAAGAAGTCCACTTTGCAGACTCCCAGATGTACGTAGAAAAAGAAGAAAAGGAGAAAGAAAGAGTATCCTTTGCCGAAAATCTCCAGAAAGACAAAGGCAAGGCTCCTCAGCAACCACCGGAAGAAAACAAACCCTCCGGCAAAATTGAAGAGAGCAATCAATCTCCCTTCATCATCTCCCTCAAACCTTCAAAGCCTTTGGTCATCACAACTAAAGGGAAGAAGGTCAAAACAAAAGCCTGGGGGCAAATTTGTTGTCTCTTTCGTGTCTATCATGCAAGACACGGATTCGGATTCAGAGCCAGAAAATGACACATCGTCAAGTCAAGCTGACACTCAGCAAGTTCAGCCTGCTCTTACTCCAATCGAGACACCTGCTGATGTAGAAGATCCTACGTCTGCTTCCTTTGTTGTTCCGGCAACATCTCCAAGAGAAAGACCGATCTTCTTCCATAGGTCGGATGCTTCTTCATCAAACTCTATGCTTGAACCTTTCCAAAACGAAGGTATGCCTCAACTATTCCTGTATAGTCCTGTGGCACAAGCTATCATGAAGAAAATGGGTTATGACACTCAAAACCCAGTTGGTTTGGGAGAAGGCCGTGGTATTCTCACACCATTAAAGCCTGCCTTGACCAAAAGCCAACTTGAAGACTGGAAACTCTACGGCTATGTAGAAAAGTCTTCACATGGGTTAGGGTATGATCCTGACACTCCTCTGAGACAGTTGACACAAAGGTTGCAAAGTCAAATCACCAACCAAGCCTCAACATCTCAAGTCCATGAAGACATCGATCTCCCTGGATATCTCTTTGATGAGTCACCTGACAAAGATCCAGGAAGCTCATCCAATTCGTACGATTTCTCTAATGATGAGGAGGAATTGTCCGATAACACAGACTTGTGGCGTTCTGACCCAGAAGAGCCCTCGTCACCAAAAGAAGTACCCTACTTCGATCCAGTTTCAACAGGCGATTGGGACCATCTCATAGCAACCCTTGAGAAGATCATCAATCAAGAAGACCCTTGGAAAGGAACAAAGCCTTGGTCTGGAAATGCCCTTGAAACTCCAGAAGGTTTCGTTGAGCTGGAAGCCTCCGAAAACATTGTGGAGGAACCACCTACGAACCTTCCAACAGAAGATTCTGTTCAAAAGATAGACTTGGGAACACCAGATAACCCACGTCCTGTATTCATAAGCAAGAATATAAAGGATGATGAGTTACCCGAGTATATCGCTTTTCTTCGTGAGTTCGTTGATTGCTTTGCCTGGTCCTACGCTGAAATGCCTGGTCTAGACCCCAAAGTAGCAGTTCACAAGCTCAATCTCCAAAAGACATCAAGCCTGTCAAACAAGGCCAAAGAAGATTCCGTCCAGATGTGATGGATAAAATTGAACAAGAAGTTCAAAAGCTCAAAAGCGTTGGCTTCATCCGTGAGGAACAACATCCTGAATGGCTGGCCAACATTGTCCCCGTGACAAAGAAAAATGGGCAAATCAGGGTCTGTATTGACTATAGAAACCTGAATGACGCCTGCCCCAAAGATGAATTTCCGCTCCCCATTCCGGAGGTAATGATTGATAATACCTGTGGATTCGAGCGAATGACATTCATGGATGGCTTCTCTGGCTACAATCAGATAAAGATGCATCCTGAAGATGAAAAACACACATCCTTTCGGACACCATTTGGCGTGTATTGCTACACTGTCATGCCATTTGGACTGAAAAAATGCTGGTGCCACATATCAAAGGGCTATGATGAAAATATTCCAAGATATGCAGCACAAGACGGTCGAATGTTACGTTGATGACCTCGCCGTCAAAAGCAAAAGAAAAGAAGACCATCTCAAAGATCTTCGAGAAGTCTTCCTCCGGCTTCGCAAACATAAATTGCGGATGAATCCCCTCAAGTGCTTCTTCGGCGTCTCGTCGGGTAAGTTCCTTGGATTCTTAGTTCGGAAAGCTGGAATAGAACTTGACCCCATCAAAGTCAAAGCTATTCTAGAAATGCCCTCTCCAAGAACTTTGAGAGAATTAAAAGGGCTCCAAGGGAGATTGGCCTACATCAGACGGTTCATCTCCAATCTTTCGGGAAATGCCGTCCATTCTCCCGACTAATGAAGAAAGGTGTAGACTTTGTCTGGGATGCTGACTGTGAAGCTGCATTTCAAGATATTAAGTCATACCTGACCAAACCTCCAGTGTTAGCTGCTCCTACCCCTGGAAAACCATTCATCTTGTACACAAGAGCCCTTGACCACTCTCTAGGCGCTCTACTGGCACAAGAAAATGATGAAAGAAAAGAAGCTGCTCTATACTATCTCAGCCGTATGCTAGTGGGTGCAGAGCATCGCTACTCTCCAGTCGAAAAAGAATGCCTTGCAGTGATGTTCGCCGTACAAAAGCTACGTCACTACTTGCTTTCCAACACAGTCTACCTGGTTTCGAGGGTCAACCTCTTGAAGGTCCTTGTTACTAAAGCAGGTTCTCTCAATGCACGACTGGCAAAATGGTCCATCCTTCTATCACAATTTGATATTAGGTATGTACCACAAAAGGCGATCAAAGGGCAAGTTCTAGCAGACTTTCTTGCAGAGCATCCATTGCCTAAAGATTCTCCTCTCAGAGATGATCTCCCAGACGAACCCGTCTACAATGTGGAGATTTCCTCACAAAATGCCTCCTGGGACATGTACTTTGATGGTGCAACCAGGACAAATGAAAAGAAAAAGCTGATCTCAGGAGTTGGCATCCTCTTTGTTAGCCCTGACAAGTATATGATTCCACACGCTTTCTCGCTACTGGAATCATGTTCAAACAATGCAGCTGAATACCAAGCTCTGATCTTAGGATTGGAACTCGCCATCGAATCTGGCATCACCATGCTGGAAGTCTTTGGAGACTCTCAACTGATCGTCAATCAGATGAATCAGAAATTTGAAGTCAGGAAGCCTGATCTGCTGCCTTACTACAACAAGGCACAATCGCTTCTACAAAAGTTTGATGTCTGTCACATCACCCACATTCGTAGAGGTGAAAATATCCGTGCAGATGCTCTAGCCGGACTTGCCGCCTCTATGGCAATTCAGGAAGGGGAATGCATGCAAATTACAGTGTGCGAAAGAAGGATACTCCCTCCTCTTAACACACACCAAGCAGTTGCTGAATGCCACCAAGTGGTTGGAAGTCGGATCTCTATCCTTCAACTTTCAATCAGCGACTGGAGGGATCTGTTCATTGAGTATATTATGTTCGGAATCCTACCTGAAGATCCAAAAGAACGGGTAAGCATTCAAAGACGAGCCCCAAGTTTTCATTTGGACATTCCTTCAAAAACCCTCTATAGAAAATCCTTCAATGGAGTACTTCTTCGCTGCTTATCACAACAAGAGGCGGACGAAGCACTCAAAGAAGTTCATGCTGGTCTCTGTGGAGCACATCAGGCTGGTCCTAAGCTCTATGATCAGATAAAAAGGTTAGGATATTACTGGCCGACCATGGTAGCTGATGCAATGAAATTTGCTAAACGCTGCCAACAATGCCAAGTTCACGGAGATTACATTCACATGCCTCCGGAATGGCTGCATCCTACAGCGATTTCATGGCCTTTTGAAGCCTGGGGTATGGACATCATAGGTCCTATCTCTCCCCCTTCAAGCAAAGGTCATCGCTTCATCTTCGCCGCTACGGATTATTTCTCCAAGTGGTCAGAAGCATTCGCGCTTAATGAAATGAAGACCTCATCAGTCCTTCAGTTCCTGCGCACCAACATTATTTGTCGTTTTGGCATACCCAAGAGATTCGTCCATGATAACGGACCACAATTCCGGGATCATCGATTCTACAGGTTTTGCGACAAATACAAAATTCAAAGCTGTCCTTCTACTCCGTACAATCCGGCAGCAAACGGATTAGCAGAAGCCTTCAACAAGACACTCTGCAAAATCCTCAAAAAAATGGTTTCTAGTCACAAAAGAGACTGGAGCGACAAACTCTCTGAAGCTTTGTGGGCCTATCGGACTACCGTTCGGGGACCAACCCATAGCACACCATTCTCCTTGGTCTATGGATGCGAAGCTGTTGTACCCTTGGAAGTACAAATTCCTTCCTTGAGGGTATCTTTGCAAAATGACATGACTCAAGAAAGCAATGTCAAATTGCGACTTCAAGAGCTGGACAATCTCGACGAGAGACGGCTCGAAGCTCGACAAAGCATTGAACTTTACCAAGCCCGCATGGCAGGATCTTTCGACAAAAAGGTCAGGCAGCGCGCCTACAAAAAGGGCGACTTGGTTTTAGCGGTAAAAAGACCAATGGTCTTCGCTCACAAGTCCAAAGGCAAATTTGAGCCAAAATGGGAGGGACCCTACGTCATCGACAAGGTTTTCTCCAACGGCGCATATGCTCTCTTAAACATGGAGGGTGACAGATGTATGCTGCCAATCAACGGCAAGTTCTTGAAGCGGTATTTCCCTTGAAGACTTACCCAACTGGGTAAGAGCACTACCTGTATGGCCAAAACCTATTTTCAGGTACTCGCTCGTCAAACCCACTACTTTTAGAATTTTCATATCAAAAATTGAAAATTCTAGAAATCCAAAACAATGCTTACTTTCATCGTTTCATTGTTCAAAAAAAAAATCCAAGTTTAGGAGCCTTTCCTTGACTTAACCAAAATTTTCAACCCTTGAGCCAAAATTCATGGTTTGAAACAAAAATTCGGATTTAGGGCTTTCCACCCTTGTCCACCCTGCCTTTTACCACCAAAATGGTTTTTGGGCCAAAATTTACGACCCTCGTGTCTTTAAACAAAAAAAAAAGGGGTTTTCCCAGAAAACCGCGGGAAGCGACACTTTCGTCGATACTCGCAAAACCCAAAATCGGAAGGATGCGAACCCCATTCGATACTTCCAAACTCGCAGGAAAGCGACATTTCGTCGATACTTGCATCGTGGAGACGCAACATTGCAGTTGATATCCACAACCCAAACAAAAAAAAAAAACAACCCAAATTTCAAAAAAAAAACCAAAGGTTCGAAAAAACCAAAAATCGTGGAGATGCAACATTGCAGTTGATATCCACAACCCAAAATGGTTCGAGAAAACCACATTTTTTCAAAAATCGTGGGGAAACGACATCAAGTCAGTACCCGCAAAACCAAAATTTTTGAAAAAGCAGGGAAGCGACGCTTAGTCGATACTTGCACCCAAACCCGCGAGGAGGCGACATTCCATCGATACTCGCAATCGAATGAGCAAGGATGCGACATTCCATCGATACTTGCAATACCATTCAGCAGGGAGGCGACTTTTAGTCGATACTTGCATTTTTGAAAACCAAAACCGGCTATAAATGCCAACCAAAACAAACCGGCTATAAATGCCAACCAAAAAAACCGGCTATAAATGCCAACCAAAACAAACCGGCTATAAATGCCAACCAAAACAAAACCGGCTATAAATGCCAACCAAAACAAACCGGCTATCAAATGCCAACAAACAAAACGGCTATCTCAAAAAATCCGGCTATCAATGCCACAAAAAAATCCGGCTATCAATGCCACCAAAAATCGGCTATCAATGCCACCAAATTCGGCTTCATGCCACAAACAAACCTTGGCTATAAATGCCACCAAAATTGGCTTTCATGCCACAAAACAAATTTGGCTTTCATGCCATAAACCAAAATCCGGTTTTCATGCCAAAACCATTATTTGACAAAAGATTTTCACAAAATGTTAAACCTTTTGATCAAATTTTCAAACATAAACATCTCCCATTTAGCGATTACTTTTATCACAAAAGATTTAAGTGAAAGTAGGGAACAACAAAAAAAAAAAAAGGAGTTATCTCCTCCCATTTAGCAATCGCTTTCATCACAAAAAGATCTAAGTGAGCGTAGGGAAAACAAAAAGAAAAAAGAGTACCAAAAAAAATACATGTGGTACCAAAAAAAAAAAAGTGTTCACAAGCACTACAAAAAAAATATAACAAAAAGAATACATGTGGTATAAAAAGAGAGAGAGAAGAAAAGTTTTCAGCCAAAGATAGTCTCCAGCCAAAGTTTCAAATCTTCAAGTAAACTTTTGGCTTCAGCTGTCAGAGTCTCCAAGGCACGATTCTTCAGGAACTTGCCATAAAATGCTGGAGGATGCTGCACCTTTTCTTCGACACCAGGAAGCTTCTCCCTGCAGTTTGCCATTTATCATTCTCTCGACTCTTCATATCGAGATTATGATCGGCACTTGCGACTTGGCGAATCAAAGCGCTTTCTCTGTCGCGAGCCTCATTTATAGCTGTCCATTTGGCCTCAACTTGTGCCTCCAGATGCTCAAGGTGTCGCCGGACCTCGACTACTTCCTTCTCAAGGATGTCCAAGTCGTGCCTGAGTCCAATGATGGCTAATTCCTCCAAGTTCCTCTCTCGATTAATTTCCTTTCTCCTTTGCCTGGCCTCTTCGACGTCAGCTTTGGCCCTTTCGGCAGGATTCAGGAACATTTCTTCTGAAGAAGGCATCATCAGGAAAAGCAATGGTCTCAAACCATCTGTCACCCAGTGCAATGATCCTATCAACTGATCGCCCTGGCACCTGTGACATCGAGGACCAGCCTCTTCGGCATCACCGAGAATCTCCCGCACATGTTGAATCATGGTAAAACCTATATTCAAGTGCCCAGAAAGGAGAGTCTCGATCCAAGAGCTCAGAACTCGCACCGTCATTTTCTTCACAACCTGAAGAGATGACCCAGATGAAGATTCACCTTTCTCCATTGGTCGGCTGCTCATGCCAGACCCTGTCTGAGGAGAACTCCTTGTGGTTGGAGACTCTGGAGAAGGAATCTCGGTACGAGACCTTGCCTCTGCCGTGTCAGAACCAGTTGAAGAAGTTTCCTATCTCCGGATCAACTTCTGGCAACTCTTGCTCTGGTTCTGAAGGAAGCAATGGATTTTCTTCTGTCACTTCAAAACCTGCCAAATTAAACACAAAAGGGTATGAATATGATCCTGTCAAAAAAAATCAACATCAGGATTATTGCTACAAAATACCTTCTTCAACAACTGGCAGAACACTTTCTCTTCTATGAACTCATCGGATGCATCGTCAGAATTTGCGTCCATCGATGGTTCATAATCATCAGAATCCTGTGGCAAGTCAGCTGACAAAAAAAAAATGTTAGCAAAAAGTCGCAGATAGAAGAAAAGAAATCAAAAGAAGTTATACCAATTGGAGATTCTGGGATCATTCCAGAGTCCCTCGGTTCTTCTTCGGATGCCACAACCGGATCCATCACCGCCTCATCGGTTGGAACCTCAGGCATCGCCAAGCCTTCTTCCCTACTAAAATATAGGGTAGAAGCAGAAAATAAATCAAAACATGGGTAAATTCCATGAAAGAAATGAAAAGAGAAAAGAAGGGAAATCGTACCTTCACCGATGGTTTCTTCTTCCCGACTTCTTTTCTCCGGAGGCTCGTCGGCAGTTTCTGGCATCTCCTCATTGATAGTAAGAGGAATTTGCACATCAGGAGAGTCTAAATCTTGCTCCTTCTGGCGCTGACTCCTTTTCCTCTTACTTCTATGGGATCGCCTCTTGAAGAACCTGCCCCACCATCTGAGTCAGGCTTCCCACCTGATTCCTCACTGGACGGTCTACTCTTACCAGTAGACTCCACGGAAGCTCGCCTCTGTGCCGCTTGCATCCCAAGCATCAAGCTCTGCTTCCTCCTCCTCAAGCTGTTCTAAAGCCTCACCAGGTATTTCCCGGACAGCTTCAGAATCAATGACGCCCTGGTCACCGAGAAAGCCTATCTTGTGCTTCTCTCCAGAAAGGAAGGCAAAAACTTCCTCTCGCCGGACGCCATCCGACTTCCCAGTGCCTTTTCCAGAAATAGCTTTACAATCGAGTTCCTTCTTGGAAAGTCCCCGATAAGCCATAAAGCTCTCCACGAACCACTTCGTGAAGCCAGCAGTCTGGAAAGTCGGTATCCAGGATAAGAAATCATGGCAGTAGTGTCTTCAGCACTATAGAAAGCCCATGCATTTCTGCCATCCTGTAAACCTCCAAAGCGCTTCACCATGCTTGAAGGCGCTCCAACAACTCCTTGAGAAAACCAAGTTGCAGAGCAAAGCGAGAAGGAACATACGGTTGGATGTCGACGAAAAGATGTCTACGGTACACCATCGTACCAACTCGTATGTTAAAAAGCCACTCCTTCTCTGAACTTGTCAAGGAGTAATGTCTTCCCGATCCTGCTCTGGTAGAATCACGGGAGACACCAAAATCAAAAGCTCTCTTCCTCAAATCCGAAGAAAGCTTAACTGAAGATTGCCCCATCTCGACGTCTCTGAACCGTCGGATCCTCATGCGGGCAAACAAAAGAGATTCGGAAACGGCTTTACCCTTAGCCAATCGAATCATCAGAGGATCATCATCCTGTGCATCACCCAGCCGATGGAAGCCGGGACAGTGGTATACATACCACGAATAAAAGATATGGGCTGAAAATACCCTATTCATGGGAAGCCCAAGCCGAACCAAAAAACGCAGCAGCCTGCAGTTCGGTACACAGGTAGGAGTAAAGAGCTGGCACCAAAGCAAGCCTCTCTCCAAACGCCATCTGACAAGCCGGAAAAATGCAATGCGGCCTGATGTGCGTTCCATCTCCACCAGCAAAAACAGCCTCACCCAACCAATAAGTGAGGTAAACAGCAAGATCTCTCCGCAGTACAATATCAGAATAAATGGTGTCGGTACTCGCAAAGAAATCCCTCAACTCTTCCTGCATGGCCGAAATCTTCTTTGAACGGGCCGTGCTGTCAGAAGACTCCCTGCTGTCCAAAAAGCTGGAAAATGAAGAGCCAAAACTCTTCCAACTGCTGGATCTCACTTTCACACCACCCTTCTCCTTCAAAAAGTCATAGAAGGCGATGAGCTGAAAGTACAGAAGCCTAAATTCCTCAGACTGTTCCTCAAGAACGCTGTTAATGGGCATGAACTCCTCATAGAGTCTCCCAAGGATAGGCAATCCAGTAATGATGTTCAATTCCTTCAAAGTAAAAACCAATCTCACCATTCGTGACAACGAAGGTATTGGTTTGCGGAAGGAATGACTCCAACATAGCCATGAAGGCCTCGTCGGAAAAGATCACGGTCTCCCTAAAAGCACGGACCGCATCAAAAATCCCGGCATCCTTCAAAACGGCACCACCAGTCAGCAAGACGTGGTCAGTCCATGACTTCCAATCAGAGTCAGCACTGAAACGACCACGAAGACGAAAAGGCTTCACCCAGCCACTGCCGTCACCGCTGAAAATGCCAAGGCCCACCGGTCTCAAATCGACCGAAGGATAATCAGAGCCCTGGTAGCCGCTCGCCGGCATCAACATGTCCATCTGGGCAGGCGATTTCTCCACATATCCGGAAGGACCGCCAACAAAAACCCCGGTCTTGATCACGCTGGTTCTTTTCACCCAGCTTGGAGGATCTTCCCTCTTTGAGCACGTGGGAGAAAGACTCATGATCGAGATAGTTCGATCAAAAGTCGATCGGGTAACAACAGTTCTCTTCTCACCGTCAAACAGGT
>JARDWI010000126.1:0-43537 GCA_029378325.1 Elaeagnus macrophylla
TTAAATTAAAACAGTTAAGTACAGTTAGTTCAATTTCATAGTTGCTAAGTTCCTAGCTAACCTAAGTTAATGAATTATTGTAGCTAAGTAGCGTTTAAGTGTTGCTGCGGGTAGCATCCACCATCATGTTGTTTGTCTTCTTCGAAAAAAGGAAGGGGCTAGTAGCGTCGTAAACCCGAAAATGCCTAACACGTCGTGACGACTTTGACAGTCCGGAAAGTTAAAGTTGGGGTCCACTATTCACGAACGGATTAGTTAGACTAATATCTGACTGAAGCGGGTATCCCTACTAACTAAACGGATTAGTTAGACTAATATCTGACTGAAGCGGGTATCCCTACTAAACGGATTAGTTAGACTAATATCTGACTGAAGCGGGTTCCGATATCCCGAATTTGAAGCTGATATATTCCACTATTTTCTTGAACAAGATACAGAATTCCACGCATACTAGAACATTAACTCTTTATTTAGGCCTAGTAGTCCTACGGAGAATTCTAAAACTACGGAAATTGAAGCAAGAATAAATTACGGTATCCCGAATTCCCTAATTCACTAACATAGTCTACTAAGCTTACGAAGTAAACGATTAACATTTCCTATAAGTCCTACGGAATAACTCTTTGTACTAATACCGAATGTAGGAAATAGATGATAATGAGAGAATACCGCAGGTAGTACTATAAGAAATATGGGTGGGTCATTCTCGCTCGTAGTCTATATCTTTAGCTCCTATTAAGCTCAGTAATCCTAAACCAATTTTGTTTGCAATCGCCGCAGGAAAAGGAGGTAAGGGTAGTCACTCAAATAAGTGGCAACAATCTAGCTGCTAGGGACCTAACCTAGGAAAACATTTTCTCATTCTCAGATTCTGGGACTGGGACTGTTTAAGTTTAAACGGATAAATAAGATCAGTTAGTTCGAAAAGAGCTAGAGCTTCGGATTTCAAGAGCTCTTGCAGGAAATCAGTCTCACCACAACGTAGGTGGTTCCTTATACGCCAAAATACGCCCTACTTTTCCACCAACTTCGGGAGTATGTTCTTCCTTTCTTAAGAACTGAAAGGAAGTAGATATATCACTCCAATCGCCTCCGCCGAACATAGTCACCGGTGACGCGAATCATCGAATTGGTTCTAGTTCTCTTTGGCCTACCTTCCGAGAAAGCAGCGAAAGGATTGGATAATAAGTAGGCGGCCCTCTTTCGACTAATAAGAGCTTTTTTGTACCTCTATAGCTATAGTAATAGTAAAGGTCCTATCTACGCAGTGCTACGTGAGAACAAGGTAATGATGGTATGAAAGTTGTGGGATCTGTTGAATGATAGCAGCCGGAGGATTATTTGTTAATGGGATCCATGATACTTCTTGTCGATATCCGCTTATTAGCCTAAAATGCCTTATTAAGCCATACTTTCCTCCAACAAGTTCTAGATTAGATCTAGCGACTTTGGTTAAATGAAAGTCTTATTTATGACTTCTATTCTTATTCTTTAGTTAGCATTCATGAGCAAATATCTTACTATACTATAGATTCTTTATACCTACCTTGACTGACCTTGTTGGAGTGTTTAAATGACTTTTTGTTGATCCGCTAAAGCTCAAATTTAAAGGAAATCTTAATCTTAGGTTCTTAGTAGCAATCGGCCCTCTGTTTTAGGGAGCAGCGTATCACGGATCTTGGTACGGTAACTAAATTAGATATGTAAATACTTATCTAACACGGTTCAGTGAACGTTTAATACAGATGAGCTATAACTTTCTTCATTTCATGCCATTTTATCATTCGCCTACCATAACATACCGCAATAAGTTTTTGGTTGAGCTGTTAGGGCGACCCTATTTCTCGACCTAATCAGGTTTCAAATAGCGATCGATGGTCGATCTTTAAGTCGCCTTACTCTTTGATCAGATTTGAAGCTTTACTTAAAGACTTCGGAATACCCCTTCCCTTTAAGACAAGAAGCATAAGAAACGATGTTGGTTCAATTCTATCAAACTAATAGTTGAATATTAGTAGGAAAGGGTCTACTAAGTTTGGGTTCAGTGCGATATTTGAAGGATCTATATCAAAAGTGGACTCCCATGTCAAGGTCAATGGTTCTTGTTCACACTATAGTGGACTCCCGCTTCTTTCACTTTAAACGAATGTCAAGAAAGATCTTATTTGCGCTTAGTCCGACCGTTTTCGAATCCCGAAGTTGAAGTGGGTTATGATCTAATGGCCCTTCTTAGCGAGGGGAACATAAGCATCTATACATCCGGTCCGGAGATCTTTCTTGAGAAATCAGGATAGAGGACATAGATATAACGAAGTTGGTGCAATGCAGCTATGGTTATGATAGCTCTTGTGGCGATTAATGAACTCGGCAATTTCGCTGTGAGATTTAGGAACGCTGTGGGTCTAGTAATGTAGCGTCGGAGCAATATGACTGGAATGACATGAAAATATGTATATTTCAGGTCAGGTATGGAAGGGTTCCGGTAAGTAACGATATGAGTCGAGAAATTAGCATTAAGATAACACACTATATGCAGCGCTATTGGTACGATACTGGGTCTTAGTGTGAAAAGAAAACCCATTTCTATGTTAGTGATCTTATTGGTACCATTAAGTACACTAACATAGAGCATTAACAGCATTCAATGAACTGTTGCCCACATTAATTTGGGGCGGATGTAGCCAAGTGGATCAAGGCAGTGGATTGTGAATCCACCACGCGCGGGTTCAATCCCCGTCGTTCGCCCATATGAAATGGACCTTACTACCCGTCATTGAACAATCCTATATATACGCGTATAACGCCCGGCTCTCATATAGTTAAGGACATTGTGTCTAACTCTCACAATTCGGCTTCTTTGTTCACCAAACGGGCAGCATTATTCGTGCTGCTAGAATTACATACAGATTTGCGATCCTAAAATAGCTTAATCGGAGCTCAATAAACTCTATACCAAGCTTCTCCTTTTTCTTAACTACATTAGAAAAAGCTGAATTTAATACAACATTATTAGTTTCTGCTTTCTGCTGAACCGTACCAAACCAATGTACACTTTTCATGAAATCATGTTAACCTAACCCGCTTTGTAAGAGCTTTTGTAAACTTAACAAAAGATAAAGATTGTTAGGAAAACATAGGTTTAGTTAACGCATCAATTAAAGAAGGCATTAATAAAAACAAATCATAGTTTTAATTAATTAATAGTTTTATTGGTGTTAAGTTTGTAAGTTTGGTGTTAAGTTGTGAACTTACCAACCAATAAGTACAATTTGTACACTAAATCAAACAAATTTGATTTGAATGGTGTGATTTTAATGTACTCAGGTTAACTTAAAGTAAGGTATCTTCTATTGTGGGATACCAACATGAAGAAAATCAGGTTATCTATCGAAAGTGATAATACCACTTTTTGAAGTACCACTTGCCCTTAAAGTATGCAGCTTAAGCTAGAGTTAACTCTAGAGTTAAGACAAGACTTTTTATAAGAGTTAACTAACTCTAGTAGACTAAACTAAAAAGCTTATATATTGATCAGCAATGAAGCTATAAACTAGAAACTCTTTATTTTCTTAACTAAAGCTTTATTAGACTTATAATACTCTAGAAAGCTTTAGACTTATAATACGCTAGAAAGCTTTATTAGACTTATTAGTCTTAGTTAAGCTAGAAATAAGCTTTAGACTTATAATACGCTAAAAAGCTTTATTAGACTTATTAGTCTTAGTTAAGCTAGAAATAAGCTTTAGACTTATAATACGCTAGAAATAAGCTTTATTAGACTTATTAGTCTTAGTTAAGCTAGAAATAAGCTTTAGACTTATTAGTCTTAGTTAAGCTAGAAAGCTTTAGACTAATTAGACTAGTTTAGATATACTAGTTTAAGAGTTAGACTAATTAGACTTATAATACGCTAGAAAGCTTTATTAGTTAGACTAATTAGTTAAGAGTTTAAGAGTTAGACTAATTAGACTTATTATAATACTCTAGAAAGCTTTAGACTAATTAGACTAGTTTAGATATACTAGTTTAAGAGTTAGACTAATTAGACTTAGTTAAGCTAGAAAGCTTTATTAGACTTAATTAAGCTAGAAATCAGCTTTATTAGACTAGTTTAGATATACTAGTTTAAGAGTTTAAGAGTTAACTCTTAAAAGACTTAAGCTAGAGTTAGCTTATAAAAATGAACTAAGCTTATAAAAATGAATTGAACTAATTCTTGAATTAAGCTTATAATGAACTTAAGCTAAATGAATTGAACTAAGCCTTAATACCATTAATTAATTAATTAATACAATAAGAATAACTTGTTGAAGTCTTTTCTAACATACTCAGATAGTATTTTTATGTACTCATAACCATAACTATTTTACTCTCATAACCATAACTATTTTATTTAGTACTCTAGTTCATTTTGTTAACTAAATAAAGATTATTCTATTGTTAACTATCAATTTAGTGTGTTCACTATTGTTAGTGTGTTCACTATTGTTAGTGTCTAACAAATTTAATTTAGTAAGTACTTAATTTAGTGTCTAAGTACTTAATTGTCTAACAAAAATTTAATTTAGTGTCTAACAAATTTAATTTAATTTAATTTAGTGTCTAACAAATTTAATTTAATTTAGTGTCTAAGTACTTAAACCTGAAAATAAGTTTTTCTGAAGGTTAGGTTAGGTTATAGGAAAGCTTTATTAGACTTAAGCTTTCTTTCCACTTTTCATGTTATTAAGCTTTCTTTAAGGAAAGGATACCCTGTGCTTATTCTTAAAGTACTCTTCTAGAAAGTACTCCTACAAAGGTCTTTTTTCAATACGAATACAGAAAGGTCCAATTTCTTGAAGTGTTACCTACCCACCATCTGAGCGGAATGCGCGAAACTTCGATTGGTGGAAGCCGTCTACTAAGATTCTCCCTTTTCTTACGTGGTAATTCCCCTCTTTCGGATAGAGCATCCACAATTTCTCTAAGCTTATCCTGTAGCTTATACGTATTCTTTCTGTCGTTTGAAGGAAGCTACTAAGCTTCAAGGATAAGGATCCAATGGATAGATAACCTAAGGTTTGACGATCCCATCCCTGTTTTACAGGACATAAAGAGTACCTACTACCCTACTTTTTTTCCACTTACTCATTATTCATGGTGGGCTATTCCAACCATATTAAGAAGTGAAGTTTGATTACATCGCGTTCAGTTTGAGCTGAAAAGTTTGATAATAGCACTCTCGTTCCGTCTTTTGAATACCTTCATGCGAAAGTTGACCAACAATTGTTTTTGCTCACCAAGCCCTATTCTATTTCCGATTCCGAACAAGATGGAAGCCTCAACGATGACGAGGCCGAAAAGCAAGCAGTACAGTATTGATATTACGCGTTACTATAACTCCCCTTTTTCTCAATCGCTCTTTCTCTTTTTGAAGCGGGAGGCCTACGTTGTTCCTCAATATCAACGCCTTTTCATCAAGTATCATTATCCGATTTGACTACGAACTCGAAGTGATGAGCACAGCACCGTCTTGTCCAACAAGGATGGCCTCTATCCGGTAGACGACTTGGCCTGACTTCCAGAATTAGAGTTCGACCGCAGCTAGTAGAGCCAGCCCCTTTAAAAGGAGAAGCCGAACCTCCTCTATTTTCTCGACCTGGACACATAAATTCTCGGCGACGAAAGAGATTTGAGATTCCGTAAGTAACTCAGTGAGTGAAAGATTTGGGTGTACGTTGACAAATGAAATACGAACGCGCTGGTCGTAATCGACTTTCATGCATGTTATTGCTCCAGCATGAACCATTTCAGGGAGGGAAGGACATGATACTTTCTGTTTTGTCGAGCCCTGCTTTGGTCTCTGGTTTGATGGTTGCACGTGCTAAAAATCCGGTACATTCCGTTTTGTTTCCCATTCTAGTCTTTCGCGACACTTCAGGTTTACTTCTTTTGTTAGGTCTCGACTTCTTCGCTATGATCTTCCCAGTAGTTCATATAGGAGCTATAGCCGTTTCATTCCTTTTCGTTGTTATGATGTTCCATATTCAAATAGCGGAGATTCACGAAGAAGTATTGCGCTATTTACCAGTGAGTGGTATTATTGGACTGATCTTTTGGTGGGAAATGTTCTTCATTTTAGATAATGAAACCATTCCATTACTACCAACCCAAAGAAATACGACCTCTCTGAGATATACGGTTTATGCCGGAAAGGTACGAAGTTGGACTAATTTGGAAACATTGGGCAATTTACTTTATACCTACTATTCCGTCTGGTTTTTGGTTCCGAGTCTTATTTTATTAGTAGCCATGATTGGGGCTATAGTACTGACTATGCATAGGACTAAGGTGAAAAGACAGGATGTATTCCGACGAAATGCTATTGATTTTAGGAGGACTATAATGAGGACGACAGACCCAATCTTTCTCACGATCTACTCATAAAGGGCAAGTAGCTTCTTGATTGGTTCGAATCCAATTCGTGAGATGGCAGTGATCTTTAGCTGGTCATGGCCATAAATAAAATAAGATGCTCTTTTCGATAGAAGGAAAGCGGCATTCCAAATGTTTCTTCGAAAAAAGGGGTTACATAGAACTCAATTTAGGAAATTCGCGGATAACATACAATTCTTATCTTAAGATACCGTACCGCATTAACATTAAAAAAGTGAAGTGCATCATAGATTGATTAACGGAGGTACAATGTACCAATGATACAATGTATTCCCTGACCCTGATAACCGCAATAATAAATACGGATCTTAAAGGAAAGGATAAGGATACGGTACTCTTAAGAGACTCTAAAAATAGGAGAACCGCTAAGAAAGATTAATGTACTATTTCAATAATACAACCGAGTAGTCGGGTACTAAAGTATTTCATATTGGGTTAGGTTAACGTTAAAGGTGTTAGTATTATTGTTAAGTGATACCAATATTATATAAATAATAGGTACTTTAATTTAGTTATCGGGATACCCAATTTCCAACAAGTAGTTATGTACTCAATACCTTACGGGTTTTTGTTCACTTTAACGCATTAGGGTAGGGTTTAGGATTTTTGTACTATTTCTTATTCTTATTCTTAAAGTGGATAACAATATGATTCAGATAGAACAATAAATACCTATATCTAGATCTAGAGCCATATTATACGGGTGCATTAACGATTTTAATGTTAATCGCATAGTACGATTTTAGTTAGATACGGGTCCAAAAAACTAAGTGATACTTTAATTTAGCTTTTGAACCTGAAAGCTAGCTTAAAGTACTCTATCTTAAAGCGGTTGTTCCTTAAGCAATAGAACAAGCTGAACGCGGGTACCAATTTCACTACTTTCTATGTTAACGCATTAAATAAAGATCTGTATGTACTCTTTATATTCTAAATAAAAATTTGTACTATTATCATGTTAACTCCACTCTTTGTTGAACCGGTACCATGAAGTACACTTTAAGAAGCAAGGGATAGTAACATTAATTAGGATTATATCATAGAACTATTTGTGTCTAGGGATGCTGCCATTTCTGTTTCGAAGTTAGAATCAGGTTCTCATATAGGCATTTTAACCTAACAATATTAATGTAGTCCTAGACACTAAGCGGTATAGTACTCTTATCTTAACGCAATAGTACTAAACTACCACCCGGTTATCGGGTTAATGTACTCTGTAAAATGCTGAAGAATTTAATACACTGAACCGATTTACGTAGTACTACCTTCGGAAATCATAGAGCAATTAAGTAAGAGGTTTGGTAGCATCCATAATCCCTGTACTACCTTCGGAAATCATAGAGCAATTAAGTAAGAGGTTTGGTAGCATCCACATTTTTGGTATCATTGTTGCAGCATTCGTTTCTAACACAGAAATAAGATTTCATGGTTTGTAATGCATTTATTCATTCCATTTTCTATGAATGAAAATGCAGATAAGAGTCTTCAGATGGGGAAGCCTTATGAAAACATCCCCTGACTCTATTACAGAATAAGAGTCAGTATAGTATAATAGTTCTTACTAGCTCAAACCCTTAGTAGCTAACTAAGTCTTTTTTATTTAAGATAATGAATGCGGGAGTCAGTCTTAACTTCATATTTAAGAGACTGATTCCCTTAAGGGATGAAGGCTAGCTTTGCCACTACATTAAAAAATGTTTTAATTTAAGGTTAGGGAGTAAGTCTGACTCTATTACAGAATAAGAGTCAGTATAGTATAATAGTTCTTACTAGCTCACTCTAATCCTTAGTAGCTAACTAAGTCTTTATTTAAGAGACTCCTTACTATATTCTATATTCTATATTCTATGAAAACATCCCCTTTTTCTTATCATCTACCGCCCTTTCCTCCCGGACGCATGAAGATCGTATATATGACTTCGGTTGCCGGTGCTATTTGGAGTACATTATGGCAGGATCAGTCACCCGGGCAGGCACTCAATCAACTTGTTGAATTGTGCTATGCCCCCCCGATCCATATAGAGCTACTGAGCTGCCTGGTGATCCCTAGGTTGCAGTCCGGTCGTTAACTCCTGTTTGACTGCCGCCGTTTCTAGGACCGACGACCAGCACAGGTACCTAGTGCGGTCGCACATTCAACATAGCGTTCGGACTCATGTGCCTTCCAGAACCAGGGGAAAAACTTGGTCTTCAAGCGATTAGCCTTGCGGCGGCAAAAAGGATTAGACGTCCCATGCTACGGTTCCCTGTGCATGTTTAGGTTAGGGAGCTTCGCATCCCAAATGCCCTCCTAGGCGCGCAACACTAAGTAATCCAAGCCAACCCACATTACTGACTAACGGTGGATAATCATATTTCTTAGAGGTACTAAATACAACTCCATGAATGAGCAAAATGAAGGTTGCATTAATAAGAAAGATCTCTGGGGAAACCGCTAAAAAAAAGTTGAACAATTTGTGGCCGAACGAATTCTGCTTTTCATTTCGAAATATGGCTTGCAATAGTGGTTTTTTTGAATACCCGGAAGAATGCACCATTTTGCGTTACGTTATAGGTTGGGCCTTATCCTTTAGTAGTTGATCGAAAAAGTCTTTGATCTTGTCGATGTAGGCTTCCCAATTAGGGAAAATACCATGTTCACCAGCCAATCCAAGAGAGCATCCTAGTAGTGGGCCTGGTTTTGGAGCAAACGTCTGTCTCATTATTCTATTTTTGTTCTTTTCTTCATTGGTCCATAGATTCTATCTAATGGTATAGGTAATGCCAAGTTTAGCCCTTGGTTCTGGTGGGACTCAATCTAGATCTAGTAAAATGCATTTAATTAAATATTGTAGTCATTTCATAATATTCTATTTCGGTACATCATGTATCAACTTGAAAAGTGCAAAGAAAAGTTAGGACTGAGTGTCATGTTGAGTGTGAACTGTTATGTTCACTCGAATTACGCTTGATGAAGGTGATGTAATAGCTGCCACACAAATCGCAATCCTTGTCCTTGTTTCCCGAAACCGAAGGAAGAGAACTGAGTAGTGAGGCTAGCCGGAGTAGAGGAATCCTTTGTATAGAATACATTCTACAGAATCGGTTGAGCGTAACGAGTCCAATCCGACCGAGTATTGACTCGCCTGTGTATCAAGCAGTTAAGATTAAGTAAGATCTTGTTCATAATACGAGCCTATCGTAACAGAAGGCTGCTACCGCTGGTACTACATGTTTTACTGATCTGCTACAGTCCCTATAGCATACATAGATTTTGGTAGCCCCCCACAGTGATAACATTCACAGTAGCCGTAGTAAGGCATCGGCGAACACTACAGTAACACTATGTTATGTACATCTGAGAGCTAAAACCCTTGATTAAGAGGTTGGTGGGCCTTATGTGCAACCCCACCCAGTTAAAGAAAAAGAAGAGTGGAATCCTCAACAAAGATAACTTGACGCTCCTCATATGACAGTCCAACTAGCTGCTAGACTTCTAACTAAGCGTTATAATATCTAAACCCCCTAAATAAACCAATAACTAAACCCCTAAATAAACCAATAACTAAATAAACGCTCAATTGATGCTGCAGCTGACTTGCTGATATTGCATCATTCTGTCAAGCTGCATCAATCAGCATGTTGTATGTATATTGATGTTTCAGTATACATTCTCAAAATAATAGCTCAAATAGCTCAAATAGCTCAAAATAATAGTAGCAAATATAAATCCTATAAGTATTACTGTAATCCTATAAGTATTACTGTAATCCTATAAGTATTACTGTAATCCTATAAGTATTACTTCCAGTATTCTGGCTCAAAATAATAGTAGCAAATATAAATCCTATAAGTATTACTTCCAGTAATTAATCCAAAACCCTGTAATCCTATAATTATTATTCCAGTATTCCTGTAATCCTTCCAGTATTCCAGTAATCCAGAGAAAACCCTGTAATCCAGAGAAAACCCTTAACTACTTATTACCTTTCTTTTAGTTAGAACACAGAAAAGTTAGCAACACTTAGCAACACTTAGCTACTTAGCTACAATAATTCATTAACTTAGGTTAGCTAGCAACTATGAAATTGAACTAACTGTACTTAACTGTTTTAATTTAATAAATTAAATCATGTTTAAGTAAGCTAGCTAGCTAGCTCGTTATAGATAGTATATAGGCTAGCTATATATAATTTATATAGGCTATTAGTATATAATTTATATATTAGGCTATTAGTATTAAATTTAGATAGTAAGTTAGGCTAGCTATATTTAGGCTAGCTCGTTATAGATAGTATATAGGCTAGCTATATATAATTTAGTATATTAGTAAGATATTAGGCTATTAGTATATAATTTATATATTAGGCTATTAGTATTAAATTTATATAGGCTATTAGTATTAAATTTATATATTAGGCTATTAGTATATAATTTATATAGGCTATTAGTATATAATTTATATATTAGGCTAGCTATATATAATTTAGTAAGATATTAGGCTATTAGTATTAAATAAATAAATATAGTAAGATATTAGGCTATTAGTATTAAATTTAGTTAGATAGTATTAAATATAGTTAGCCTAGCTCATTCAGCCTTAATTAAATTAAGTTCACGAAATAGGCTATTAGTATTAAATTTAGTTCACGAAATAGGCTATTAGTATTAAATTCACGAAATAGGCTATTAGTATTAAATTTAGTTAGATAGTATTAAATATAGTTCCTAAAATTCGAATCGAAACCTTAATTAAAGAAATAGGCTGCTATATTATCAGCTAGCTTATATAGTTAAAGTATTAAAGTATTAAAGTATTAAAGTATTAAATTTAGTATATAGGCTATAGTTAAGCATTCAGCAGCCTTAATTATATTTAGGCCTAACGTTAAAAAAATAGGCTGCTATATTATCCAGCTAGCTATATAGTTAAAGTATTAAATTTATATAGGCTATAGTTAAGCATTCAGCAGCCTTAATTATATTTAGGCCTAACGTTTTAAAGAAATAGGCTACTATATAGTTAAATTAAAGTATTAAATTTAGTATATAGGCTATAGTTAAGCATTCAGCAGCCTTAATTATATTTAGGCCTAACGTTAAAAGAAATAGGCTGCTATATTATCAGCTAGCTATATAGTAGTTAAAGAAATAGGCGATATATAGGCCTAAATTAAATATAGTTCACGAAATATAGCTTCATTATAGATATAAGGCCTTATAGCTTCATTATAGATATAAGGTTTATTAGCTTATTTATAGAAAGCTCAATTAACTCTAACTCTTAATTAAGTAATAGTGTACTAAAACTTAGAGTTAGTGAATTAATGCACTAACTCAAATCTAAATGACGCTAAAACCTAAACCAAAGAATTAGCTAATTAGCTAAGAATTAGAATAAGAATTAGCTAATTAGATAACTAGCTATAGACTAAATTTATAGACTATAACTTATTAGGTTTTAGAAGTTATAGAAATTAGGGAGTTAAAGAGCCAGCATTATTACGTAGTCTAGTATTAATCTGACTCTATTACTTAATTATTAATTAAGAGAAAATCAGATCAATAAGCCTATTATAATGTTTATATAAGAGCTAATAAAGGGGGCCCCTCTTCTTCCTGCGGTGCAGCATGTACAGATTCAGGTTGGAGGTTCAATAGCCCCTTCGGTTCGGAACTCTTTAATTTGGTTTAAACTAAACTCGATTTAATTAAGGATCGAAATGAAGCTTCCGCAGAAAATGCCTAGGTACCTACCCTGCGGAAGGCGGAAAGGAGCTGATGTACGCAACAGCTCTATCAGCCTTTTGTTTGCAACACAATTCTTAAGCAACACTTAAAAAGCTAAGGTTGGGGCTATATTTAGTAAGGCTATATATAGCTACATTAATGCCAACGGAGCGGAGTTAACGCGGATTGGTTTTAAGACTCACTTATCTTATAATCTAACATTAACGCCCTTTATAAAATCAAATTGATTTATAACCTTTATAATATTTATTTATAACCTTTTTCCCTAATTAGTTAGCTTTAGCTTTTGCTAAAGGAGCAAAGAGTCTCATAAAACCCCTCTTTTTTCTTCATCAATTCAACCAACTTTCAAAGATCTTTTTCAATTGTCTGTCAGCTTTAAGAGAATGCTTCTAATAAGAGTAAGGTACGCCCCTCATTGGCATCCTGCTCTCGGAAATCGGAAATCGGAAATATGTATGTAGTGTAGCCGTTATGTTTATCACTTACACCAAAAGCACACATTCTAACTAATTTATTTAAAGCTTCGTTATCACTCCTATAAATCACTACTTGTTGCTTCCGCATTAACACATTCTAACTAATTTATTTATTTAAAGCTTCGTTATCACTCCGGGCTTACTCTCGCCTCTTGCTGCGGAAAGGAAGCTTCTTCGGTGCATGATGTACAAGAAATACCGAACACCTTAGCCAGCTGACAAGTCGAACCATTTGAAGTCTTGATGAATGTTGAAATGGACTGTTTGTAGTTCAGTAGTTCTAAGAATGGGGCCCCTTTCTTGCTTCCTTTTTTCGCTATTCAGCTTCTTTAAATGAGAAGATGTGGGGCCCCCCTCCTTTCTTCAATCAACTTGAAATCTTTCGCTATTCAGCTTCAGCGCGGGAGGCTATCAGAATTGCTAGCCCCTATGATGTTCAAATATGCATCTTTCATTTGAACTTCAGATGAAAGTAGACGACTACTTTCTCCCGTTGGTCGAACCATTTGAAGTCTTGATGAATGTTGAAATGGACTGGTTGTAGTTCAGTAGTTCAATGAATCCTAATACTGGCTAACTAATAAGGTTTTAGTTAATTAATGGGGCCCCTATGATGTTCAAATATGCATCTTTCATTTGAACTTCAGCTACTTACCTTGTTCTTCTATAGCGAAGTCTCCTAAACCTTTGTATGCTTCTCATGAGGTAGTTTCGGAGTCAGCTGTTTTCGTTAGGTTAGCCAATATTCAAGTCAAGAAAGCTGTCTAAAGGTACTTTCTAAGCTGTATGGGTTCTTCACTTCGGGAATTCACCCTACCTAAGCCCATAGACAGAGAAGACTTTCTCCTCTATTATCCGTCGGAATTAGTGGCCTTATACGGGTACCATCTGCTCTTGATTCTCTTTTATTAGGGGATCTTGTACGTACTAGCCTCCCTAATAGTAGCTTCCTGAATCACTTAACTAAATTACTAGCTGACTCCATCTTCCTTCACGGCCTGCGGGATCTATAGTCATCAGCCGTCTTCTAGTTTTGACTCCATACATAATCGCTATTTCATTTCTTTAAGTACTCTTTAGCTGAACCGCTTCTTATTGTTTTGTTAACTCAAAGTACTAACTATACTCTTAAATAAAGGTATCTATCGGCTTAGTGGTACACCCGCTTATTAGTGGACTTATTACTGAAAGCTTATTTTACTGAAAGCTTATTGTTGGTCTTTCATCAGATTCAGATGAATGACAAGTTCTTAGTTAGCCGTCCTATGATGTTATCCAAGGGTTCTTGTTCCTCAACAGTTTCCCGAAAGTTCCCGTACTTTACTTAACTTATGTTATTTATGGTTTAGTTTACTTCTTCGTACTACATACAGAGTCGAAAACCGGGCCTGGTTGGGAGAAAGAAGGCTCTTATTAAGAGAGTCAGACTGACGACTGGTTAACTCCCTAGGGAAGTAAAGAGTTTAGACTAACTTCTTTATTTTCTAGCAGCTAGAAAGATAAGACTAGTCTAATCTTACTTATTAGCCTTAATAACTAAAACTTGTTGAAGCGTAGCGTTATTTATATAGTTTTTTAGTTAGGTTGAAGAAAGAGGGTCAATAAATAAGGGAATTTATTTTATAGGCTAGCTATTCCCTTACCTATTCCCTAGGGAAGTAAAGAGTTTAGATTAGACTATCTAGAATAAGATAAGACTAGTCTAATCTTACTTATTAGCCTTAATAACTTTTAAAACTTGTTGAAGCGTAGCGTTATTTATATAGTTTTGGATAAGGGGGGCCCCATTCTTAGAACTACAGAACTACAGAACTGGTTTGAGAAGAGCTTCTGGGATTCTAGAGCTTTTCCAAGAGCTCCAGATAGGAAGTCGATGCTATGAGCAGTACAGCTGGTTTATGATGCTATGAGCTGATAAAGAGAAAGCTTCTCGAGAAAGATTTCTCTTTGAGTGGTAAAGAACAAGGGTTGTTAGGTTATTAAGAGAAAGATTTCTCTTTGAGTGGTAAAGAGGAACAAGGGTTGTTAGGTTATCAGGAAGCTGCAGTTGTGAGCTCCATTATGCCGTTCTGGGTTCGCTTTGCCGAGTTGCTCTCATTCAGACTGATCTGATTTCGATCTCGGCTTAATATCCATGAATGGAGCTCATGAATGTTGCGCACTATGAGAGATGCTACTTATGTTCGGAGGGTGCATTAATAAGTTACCACGTCAATGAGTTACCGTTGGGTCAATAAGACAATAAGAGTACGCCCCTTCCTTTTTTCGAAGACAAACAACATGATGGTGGATGCTACCCGCAGCTAGAGCTATCAGAATTGCTACCCTGAAGTAGCCCTCCTACTACCTTTTTGCTTCATTTCTCTTTGTTTCAGGTCAATAAGACAATAAGAGTACGCCCCTAGCTCATATTGCAGTACAACACAAATCTACTAACTTTCAGCAAACTTCTTAAAGAGCTTATTACTACGATGCTCCTAAAAGCTCATTTTCCTTTCAGCAGGGGAAAGCAAGCGCAGCAAAAGGTCAAAAGTCGAAGAACGAAGTTCAGAATCAAGGGTTCTTCGTAGAACTACTTTGAAGGCCCCATTTAATTAAACATCTTTTTTGTTCGTAACGAATAGGGAGAGATAGAATCTCCATTCTATCATAAGTTCAGTTCCTTTCCTTCCGGATCATGCTGCATGGAGACAAGTCTAAGTTTGGTCTTTGAGTTCTAGTCTTTATGAGTTCATGAAGATAGTGGATGGAGTTCAAATCCAATATCAATATTTGTTTTGTGAGGTTCCCTTTCCTTCCGGATCATTGTTTCAGTAGTTCTTGTTCTTATATGATCGAAAGACAAAAACTGCTAGTGCTTAGTTCAAATTCTATCGTATGAAAGTGGACTCCCGTTGTTCTAAACTAGACTAGAATCAGATTCTTTTTCTTTGTTAGAGTTTTGGTTCTTAAACTTAAAATGTTAATATGCTTAAGGCTTAATATGTATGAATGAGTTCTGCTATTTCTTATGATGGTCTTATAAGGGACCCACCCCTTTCCTTTTCACTTCCTGTTTGAGTTCTTATTCCCCACTACTTGTTGAGTTCCCACTGATGAGTGCGAAGACAAGGAAAAAAGGGTGTTAGTGTTAACACACTGAAATTTCTAGTTGAAGAGTCTACCGCTCATCCGGAAATGCTTACTTAAGGGGTCATGTAGCTATTTCTATGAGTTGCGTTCTAAAAGTTAATAAGTAAGAAGGGTTCTAACTAAGCGTCAGTTCACATCTTAAAACAGATGCAGGGGAACGGTTACAACTTCATGTATTGATACGACTTCGGGATGTCTATAGAAGCAAAAAGAAGCATACATAGTAGGGGCTAGAACTCTAATAGCTCTAATAGCTCTAATAGAATTAGAAGCGGGTACAAAAGCGCTTAATTAAGGCTTAGTTAGAGAAGGGGCCAAAAGTCCCCTACTTATAGCTTATAGAATGCCTAACACCTTATGATTATGATACGCCTTATTACTACGAGTTCATTAGGAAGTTGGGTCAATAGCCCCTATTTCTTCGTATTGGGGAACAGCCCCACACAACCTTCTAACTAAGCGTTATAATATCTAAACCCCTAAACCAATAACTAAATAAACGCTCAATTGATGCTGCAGCTGACTTGCTGCTGATATTGCATCATTCTGTCAAGCTGCATCAATCATGATGTTGTATGTATATTGATGTTTCAGTATACATTCTCAAATAGCTCAAATAGCTCAAATAGCTCAAATAGCTCAATGATATAGTAGCAAACAAATATAATCCTGTAATCCAGTAATCCTGTAATTAATCCAGTATTCCTATAAGTATTCTTCCATCTAACCAGAACCCTTTTAGAACGCAACAATTTAGTTAGCAACACAAATCTAACTTACTTACTATCTATATTACTATATCTAGCTTCGTATTAAGCCTTAGCAACACAAATAATCTTATATTACTATCTTAATTACTATATTACTATCTTAATTACTATACTCTAGCTAAGAGTTAGGGCTAGCTAGCTAGCTAGCTTTAATAAGAGTACTTAATTCTTAATTACTATACTATACTCTAGCTAAGAGTTAGGGCTAGCTCGCTAGCTAGCTTTAATAAGAGTACCTACCCTTCTTCGGTTCAACAAAACTCTTTGAAAGAAGATCGAGAAGCTTCCGAATCCGACTACTAGTAGACTAGTTGGAAGAATGTTTTCTCCTTCAGCGCATCATTCATTCATTCAGCAAGAATAATGAAGAATATTGGCTAACTGACCTTCGTCGGTCCTCCGCACTAATGGAAAGGTATGTACTGTTCTTCCGAACAGCAGGCAGAAGGCTCGTTGGTAGTACTCGTACCGCAGGTACCAATAACTAAATAAGTAAGATAGCTGAGAAAATGTGACGTATTTTATGTACTCATAACCATAACTATTTTAGTACTCTAGTTCATTTTGTTAACTAAATAAAGATTCTATTGTTAACTATCAATTTAGTGTGTTCACTATTGTTAGTGTGTTCACTATTGTTAGTGTCTAACAAATTTTATTTAGTAAGTACTTAATTTAGTGTCTAAGTACTTAATTGTCTAACAAATTTAATTTAATTTAGTGTCTAAC
This sequence comes from Elaeagnus macrophylla, assembly GCA_029378325.1. NCBI lineage: Eukaryota > Viridiplantae > Streptophyta > Magnoliopsida > Rosales > Elaeagnaceae > Elaeagnus > Elaeagnus macrophylla. The sequence goes on from JARDWI010000126.1 coordinate 17,276, forward strand.
AAATTTAATTTAATTTAGTAAGTACTTAATTGTCTAACAAATTTAATTTAATTTAGTGTCTAAGTACTTAATTTAGTGTCTAAGTACTTAAACCTTAACCTTTTTTAAACCTTAAACCTGAAAATAAGTTTTTCTGAAGGTTAACTGAAAGTGGAAAGTACAATACCACTTTCTTTGTTAACCCATGAGTAAGTAGATAACTACAAAGGGTATGATGTCAGTATGACAGAACCAAAAAGATAAGAATAACTTGTTGAAGTCTTTTCTAACATACTCAGATAGTATTTTATTTATGTACTCATAACTATTTATGTACTCATAAGTATTTTATTTATGTACTCATAACCATAACTATTTTAGTACTCTAGTTCATTTCTTTTGTTAACTAAATAAAGATTATTCTATTGTTAACTATCAATTTAGTGTGTTCACTATTGTTAGTGTGTTCACTCTTTAGTGTGTTAGTGTCTAACTAGGTTAACGGATAACTAACAAGTGGAAGGTGGAAAGTATTACTTTCTAGTGTTTCCACTTTTGATCATGCTTTTCTTTGTTAAGTGATACCAATTGATTGTACAATTGTATTAAATACTTTAAGCAAAGTATAAGCTTATACTCTAGCTAGAATTAGAGTCTACAATTTAAATTAGTTAAGTAAGAAAGCTTATTGAACTATTGAACTATTGAAGCTTCAACTTGATGCATCATCTTTCAGGCTTAAAACCTGTTTGTTCTTTTTGTTGTCCCTATGACAACCAATAAAGATTGGTGGTAGGGGTTCGCTTTCTCAGCGCTACGGAAGAACCCATAGAGAGAATAGGAGCCGACTACTCGGCGTCAGCGGCTTCGTGCCGCACTGGAGTGATCCAATATGTGGTTCCGCACGTTCCACCACTTCTCCGTTCATTTCCAATACTAATCGTGAAACACCATGAGCAGCAGGATGTTGAGGTCCGGAATTCGAAGTGAAATTTTTGACGTTCGTCATGGTGGGAAGAAAGGCAGAAATAAGAAAGAGATTCTTCCCTGAGAGCTTGTACTACCAGAAATGCATCTCCTATCCTAAAAGACATTTCTTTTAGTTTTAGGGGTCAGAGATAACATTAATAACCGGTAGGTACGTCGTACCAACCATTGGTACACAGAACAATAGTGGAAGCATCATTAACAATCCACTGGATCTCACTCAGTTGTACTCAATAGAATTAAAATGTACTTGTTAACCATTTTAATATGTACTCAATGTACTATTTAGTTAGAATTAGAAAGGGTAGTACCATTGTAAGTACTATTTGTTAACTCTTTTCTTTGAACCTTCAGCTGAAAGTATTATCATCGGGTGTGATACGATGTTAACTCAAAGATGAGAGGGTATCACTCATATAGGCATTTTAACCAAACCTAGTTATAGTCCTAGACACTAAGAAGTTTACGTACGATATGATGTACTCTCTAAAGTCTACACCTTAGGTTGAATATCGGGTTTAGGTTGAATATCTATCGGGTTTACCAACAAGTAGGGTGGTACCGCATTAACCATTTTTGTACTAAACTAAAAGGGATAGTAGGATACCTTTATGTTTCTGTACTCGGCTTAATACCAAGGGGTTAGGTAGGAATGTACAATCCTATAGAAATGGGTTGGGTACTTTAATGTACACTTTTAATGTACTCTTAAGATACCGTACCGCATTAACATTAAAAAAGTGAAGTGCATCATAGATTGATTAACGGAGGTACAATGTACCAATGATACAATGTATTCCCTGACCCTGATAACTACTTTTAAAAAGTTGCTAGCTAGCCCCTATTTCTTTATTTATTTCTTTATTCATTGATCATTGATTTGTTATCATACAAAGAGTATTAAAGATAAAGATTTGGTACCATTGTACAATTTGTTAACGTAACGCATTATTCACTGCAACAAGATATAGGAATTTAATACATAAATGACACCTGTTCAATCGGCGCTAGCCTAGCTTTCGGCGGATCTATGATGAACCTTTTGGCTCGCAATCAACAAGTTGTCTGCTAGGGATAGGGAAAAACCTGAACTAGTCCTATCTATCCACCTCTCCAGACACAATATCTTGAGTACCTATGATGGTGACCACATCTGCTGGCATGTGATGTTTGGACATAGAATCGAGTCCTTGTGAATGGGCAAAGCCAGGTGCTCTTATTTTACGACGGTAGGGACGATTGCTTCCATTACTGACCAGAAAGACACCAAATTCTCCTTTAGGTGCTTCAACTGCGGTATAGGTAGAAGAAGCTGGTACGGAAAAACCTTCTGTATAAAGTTCGAAATGGTGAATTGAGGTAGAGTAGACCGATGATCCTGTAGTCATTTGGCATTTATGAAATTCCCCCATAACCGGTGATCTCTCTCCAAACCTAACGTGGTAGTTTCCCATCATAAGGCTTTCTATCTATAGATTAAGCCATTACCAAGGAGCTAATTCCATATCTATCTGCGAATCAGCAGAACTATAGAATAGATAAGGCGGAGCACATAGGGCTTCCAACTACAGCGCTTCGCTAACTCTATGAATGAGAGCTTCGGCTAGCTAATCTGAAGTTCGGATCTCCTCAGCTTACGTACACCCCTTACTCTAAATCCTACTCCCCTCTTTGATGAGAGCTTCTTTAAAAGCAGTAGAAATCAGACTACAAATACTGCTACTGCAAAGCTTAATTAAACCATAAAGAAAGAAAATAGGGAGGGGCCCCTTCTATCTAATTATTCTCAATCAACCAAATAATCTTTCTAACTAAATCTAGCAATCTCTTAATTAACTAGCTAGTAAGCTATTTAGCTGCCTACATACAGTATTTAGTTCTTCATCTTAAAGTTTACTTGTTGCTAGCTAGCGCTTAACTATTTCTTAAGTAATTAAGAGAGTTAGTGAATAGTAAGAGAGTTAGTGAATTAATGCACTCAACTCATAGCTAACTCATAAGCTAGTAGACTAATAAAGACAAATCTAAATAAATTTATAGTTAGGGAATCAGTCTTACTAAGAGAGGCTAGTTCTAGTGGGCCTTTCTTGTAGCAACACCGAAAAAAGGGAAAGGGCTTAGCTTACTAGCTCACTCTAATCCTTAGTAGCTAACTAAGTCTTTATTTAAGAGACTCCTTACTATATTCTATATTCTATATTCTATGAAAACATCCCCTTTTTCTTTAATAACGAACAACCCCTTTTCAGAAATTAGAAGCTTTTATGGGTTGTTCAAGCCAACCTTCCTTTTGTAATCCTATAAGTATTCCTATAAGTATTCCTATAATTATTTAATTCCTATAAGTATTAATCCTATAAGTATTAATCCTTTTGTAATTATTCCTATAATTCCTATAAGTATTCCTATAATTCCTTTAAGTATTAATCCTATAAGTATTAATCCTTTTGTAATTATTCCTATAATTCCTATAAGTATTAATCCTATAAGTATTAATCCTATAATTCCTATAATTCCTATAAGTATTAATCCTATAAGTATTAATCCAGAGAAAACCCTATAAGTATTAATCCTTTAAGTATTAATCCTTTTGTAATTATTCCTATAATTCCTATAAGTAATCCTATAAGTATTAATCCTATAATTCCTATAATTCCTATAAGTATTAATCCTATAAGTATTAATCCAGAGAAAACCCTATAAGTATTAATCCTTTTTTAGAACGCAACAAACAACGCAGCGAAAGTTAGCTACTGCTAGAGCTAGTATTTTTAATCTGACTCTATTACTTATCTTAATTAAGAGAAAATCAGATCAATAAGCCTATTATAATGTTTATATAAGAGTCAGTATATATAGTACTTACTCTTTTATTTAAATTGGGAGGCAGCGGTTGAAGCGGACATTTCGAAATGACAGCATTGAATATACATCCCTTGGACTGCGTTCCGGAACTACTGGTAAAGTGCTACCGGGCACTCGTTTCAATCCACTCACTATTCATAGACTGCCATAGTTGTGCACTCTACGATCACTAAGTGAATTAAACCATTTCTCGTTCTCGCTTCCTAACCTAAATAGGAAGAGGGGCTCTTATAATTTAACCGAATGTGGAGCATATAGATCCTCTTTTCTCAAAGATTCAAGAGAGGGGCATCAATCAGACAAATCTGATTAACTGTATGTAAATACTGCGCTTCTTTATTCTCAGTTTGGGGGCCTCACTCTAAGTTTTAGTACACTATTAAAGATAAGAATTGTAGAAGAATAGAAGAGTTAGAGTTAATTGAGCTTTCTATAAGCTAATAAACCTTATATCTTATCTATAATGAAGCTATATTTAATTAAGGTTTCGTAAGCTGCTTATTCGAAGACTAAGATTAGGCTGAGCTTAATGAAGCTATATTTAATATAGCCTATTTCTTTAATTAACGTTTCGTAAGCTGCTTATTCGAAGACTAAGACGAAGACTAAGATTAGGCTGAGCTTAATGAAGCTATATTTAATATAGCCTCCTATTTCGTGAACTATAGCCTATAGCCTCCTATTTCTTTAACTATTAACGTTAGGCCTAAATATAATTTAGGCTGCTGAATGCTTAACTATAGCCTATAGCCTAATTCTTTAATTTAACTAATTCTTTAACGTTAGGCCTAAATATAATTTAGGCTGCTGAATGCTTAACTATAGCCTATAGCCTAATTCTTTAATTTAACTAATTCTTTAATTAGGCCTAAATATAATTAAGGCTGCTGAATGCTTAACTATAATAGCAGCCTAATTCTTTAATTAACGTTAGAATGCTTAACTATAATAGCCTATATATAGCCTAATTCTTTAACGTTAGAATGCTTAACTATAATAGCAGCCTAATTCTTTAACGTTAGGCCTAAATATAATTAAGGCTGCTGAATGCTTAACTATAGCCTTACTATATTTAATATAGCCTATAGCCTAAATTATATAGCTAGCCTAAAGCCTAAATAAATAAATAAATTTAATATACTATCTAAATTTAATACTAATATACTATATTTAATATAGCCTATCATCTATATACTTTAATACTAATAGCCTAAATAAATTTAATACTATCTAACTATATTATATAGCTAGCCTAAATCAATCAATTTAATATACTAAATAAATTTAATACTATCTAACTATATTATATAGCTAGCCTAAATCAATTTAATATACTAACTAAATTTAATACTAATATACTATATTTAATATAACGAGCTAGCCTATTTCGTGAACTATAGCCTATATATAGCCTAATTCTTTAACGTTAGGCCTAAATATAATTTAGGCTGAAGCTAAACTATATTTAACTAACTAACTATATTTAACGTTAGGCCTATATATAATTTAGGCTGAAGCTAAACTAAAGCTAATATAGCCTATTTCTTTAATTTTCTTTAACTAATTCTTTAATTAGGCCTAAATATAATTTAGGCTGAAGCTAAACTAAAGCTAATATAGCCTATTTCTTTAATTTAACTAATTCTTTAATTAGGCCTAAATATAATTTAGGCTGAAGCTAAACTAAATTTACTAATACAGCCTAATTCTTTAATTTAACTAATTCTTTAACGTTAGGCCTAAATATAATTTAGGCTGAAGCTAAACTAAATTTACTAATACAGCCTAATTCTTTAACGTTAGGCCTAAATATAATTAAGGCTGCTGAATGCTTAACTATAGCCTATAGCCTAAATTTACTATATTTAATATAGCCTATAGCCTAAATTATATAGCTAGCCTAAAGCCTAAATAAATTTAATACTAATATACTAAATTTACTAATATAGCCTATTTCTTTAATTTTCTTTAACTAATTCTTTAATTAGGCCTAAATATAATTTAGGCTGAAGCTAAACTAAATTTACTAATACAGCCTAATTCTTTAACGTTAGGCCTAAATATAATTAAGGCTGAATGCTTAACTATAGCCTATATACTATATTATATATAGCCTAAATAAATTATATACTAATATACTAAATTATATACTAATATACTAAATACTTTAATACTATAATATAACGAGCTAGCCTATATAAATTTAATACTAATAGCCTATATAAATTATATAGCTAGCCTATATACTATATTTAATACTAATAGCCTATCTAAATTTAATACTAATAGCCTATATAAATTATATAGCTAGCCTATATACTATATTTAATACTAATAGCCTATCTAAATTTAATACTAATAGCCTATATTATATATAGCTAGCCTATATACTATAACGAGCTAGCTAGCTTACTTAAACATGATTTAATTTATTAAATTAAAACAGTTAAGTACAGTTAGTTCAATTTCTTTCATAGTTGCTCTGTATGTAGCAAAAGTCGTTGCAACAAACATAACTTAAAACCAACAAACATTAATGCTGTTGCCTTAACCTAAGTTCCTAACTTAGTTCCTAGCTTCAGCATTAACTCTAACTATAACTCTTTATTTAGGAAGTTTGGTCTTAAATACTAAGTTCCTAACTTAGTTCCTAACTTAGTTCCTAGCTTCAGCATTAACTCTAACTATAACTCTTTTTTATTCTATCTTAAATTAAGATTGACTTTGACTAAGTTCCACCCCTTAAGGGCCTTACTTAAGTATCTTCTTACTTAAGGGAAAGAGAGTACTCTTTAAGACTCCCTAACTAATTCAGTACTAATAGTATTTATTAGCTATCTTATTAGTTATCTAATTCTTATCTAATTCTTAGCTAATTCTTAGCTAATTCTAATTCTTATTCTAATTCTTAGCTAATTCTTAGGTTTTGGTTTTAGCGTCATTTATTTAGATTTGAGTTAGTGCATTAATTCACTTAATTTAATAAAGTTTAATTGAGTAGTGCTACTAGCTAGCCGTAAGAGTAGTTTAGTTATCGGAAGAGATTAAGAGTTGTAAACGGAGCGCTTTCTCTCAATTTGACTTGACAATCTCTTTGTTTGATTAGAAAGCAAAAAATGAGTTGTTTTGAGATGCTATCTTATAATTAATGAGGTTTAATTAAGGCCGAAAGGGGTACTTTAAAGCTTAAAGCTTGTAATTGTACTTAAAGCTTGTAATTGTACTTAAAGCTTGTAATTGTACTTAAAGCTTAAGTACTTAAAGCTTGTAATTGTACTTAAAGATTGTACTTGTAAGGAAGAAAAAGGGGTACAAATGAGGATGAGGGTATGTATACCTTATTGGAGCTAGCTTTGTAACTAGTGGCCTCCGCTACTGTTTTCCCAGTGCGCTTATGAGAAGGTGTTAATTGGGTAATGCTTTTAGTGCACTGTAAAAGCTTCATAACTCCTTTTGTGTTGCAGTATTCTCCTGTAATCCTGTAATCCAGTAATCCTGTAATCCAGTATTCCAGAGAAAACCCTTAACTACTTATTACCTTTCTTTTAGTTAGAACACAGAAAAGTTAGCTACTTACTAGATAGAATACTTATTACGCTTTTTAGTATACTTAGCCTTTGGGAAGAGGAGAAAACGCGAAGCTCTCTCTTACCCTCTAAAGGCTGCCCTCTCTCGGCTGGATGTTGGTCCAGCCTACTACGAGGATCCCGTATCCTGCACTAGAAGGGCATCAAACTAGTTGTTAGTCTTGGTGCTATGAAGCTTACCTACCTCTTAAAGGGGAAGGTCTTAAGGGTTTGAGCTAGTAATAACTATTATACTATACTGACTCTTATTCTGTAATAGAGTCAGACTTACTCCCTAACCTTAAATTAAAACATTTTTTAATGTAGTGGCAAAGCTAGCCTTCATCCCTTAAGGGAATCAGTCTCTTAAATATGAAGTTAAGACTGACTCCCGCATTCATTATCTTAAATAAAGACTTAGTTAGCTACTAAGGGTTTGAGCTAGTAAGAACTATTATACTATACTGACTCTTATTCTGTAATAGAGTCAGACCTAATAGCTAGCCTTCATCCCTTCTTAACCTTAATTTAAGTTAGCTTTGTGTTGTTTGTTGCGGGTAGCATCATGTTGTTTGTCTTCGAAAAAAGGTTTTTTGCGCTCTTAAGAGAAGGGTTGCTGGCAGCGCACTTTCAAAACCCTTACTAGTCTAGTTAGTGGGTCCCGTGGTTCCTATGCCGCCGCGTTTCCCGGTCCTTTTTTAGTGCTTCGACCCGACGATAGCTTCTAGTGGATAAGATGGCTCCAGCTCACTCAAGAATGGGACGGCAGTGGTCCGCCGGCAAGCTCGTTCTGATCTTGGACGCAGTACATTGGAATCCTGAAGCACCACCACGAACGCTACCGAAAAGCGAATTAGTCTCGGGCAGTCGCCTGTAAGGCACCTTGTGCCAGAAAAACTGCCAACTCCGGCGTGTCAGCTTAGTGATCCTCATCAAGCCACTTGATGTCTAGCTTCCCAACTGGTTGGTAGACTTTTCCCTTTCCCAGATCAATGAAGGGAGAATCAGTTGATTCTTCCGAAGAACCGGAAGCGAAAGTAAAGGGGCGGGAAAACTCCGACCGAAATTGGGGTTCCCAATGCTTCTGCCCAACGAGCCAACCTCGGGATGCTTTACTCCTAACACTAGTAAGGTTCCGAGACGGAGCTTTACCTGAGTCTCGGTTAAGAACGGCGATCTACGTTTCACACGGCGCACGATTCCATGGATAGTTTCATTCGACATCGTGATGGAGGACATAGCTTACGATCATCGGCTTTGATCATGCCACTAGGCATTTGATTAAGACATTGCACAATGATCCGAACACTTTGTCGCATCTCTTCAATACGGATACAGTAACGATCATAGCGATCTCCTCTGGTACCTACTGGTACGTCAGGATCCAATTGGTCATGAACATCGTAAGGTGCTGCTCTTCGCGAATCCCAGCATACCCCTGGTTGGGATGGGTAGGCCCATTTCTTAGGGCCAGTGGGACCCTTTTCGGGCTTCCCCCCCATAAAACTGTACGTGAGAGTTTCCCTTCATACGGCTCGAATCAGATGCCCCGAACTGAGGCATTCTTTCCTTGTTGGGTTCTTAGCAACAGGAAACTAAGAACCAAAAGATAGTAGTCCGCCTACATCCTACTTTGTATATAGATACAATGATAGAACAATAATGTAGGGTGGGTCCCGTACCACAGCCTGCTATTAGGACTAAAACGTTCTTGTTGGGCGGATCCGTCGTTTAGCTAAACGATAATAGGAAGGGTATGATGTATCACACGATTTAAGTTTAATAAGCGTTTAATTAAGATATTCGACAGTAGCTTATTCGCTATATAGAGCGCTACGGATATATAGGGGCCTACTAGGCCTACTTACTCTACTATCGAACTTCTTTAGCGGGGTCAGGTTGTACATCTATACGTTCCGAAAAAGGCGCCCGATTCTACACCTTTAATAAGTGGATAACAAGGCGAGCTTTGATCAAGGAAGCCCAGTCGTTACACTCGTTGCAGGTCCCTACCTAGATTCCGCTCGTTCCCGTCCTTCGCTTTTTGAGGCTTCCTCTACCCACTACTTTTTCTCTATTTCCGAGAATGAGAATCCAGAGAGAGCATAAAGATAGGCTTACCATGTTCCATCAATAGCACCTAACCTATGCCGATTTTGGCGGACCGTGCTCCACCCCGGTGAACTCATGCGGTTCCGACGTGCCCAGAGGCCAGAGGCGAATCCGTTCACGGTCCTACCAAAGCGTGTAGGTGGCCAGTCATGTTTGACTGGGCTTACACACATTCGCTCACTTACGCTGTCCCCCCTCAGCTCACCCTAGCAGGTAGCTAGTCTTTAATGCTCCAAGGCTTCACACCAAGTCTTCCTACACATAATATGCTTAGGGTTAGGGTCAGGCAGAACCGTTGTTGCCTGATGGGAACTTCCCCATATTGCTATCCATGTCTTCATGTCGCACGACCTCTTAACATTACACCACTGAATCCCCAATCCTTTGCTTGCTGTGCAGTGACAGTACCAATATCCACTAATCGTTGTTTCCAGATACGGTTGCCGGTTGACATCTCTTCTAATTCGTCGATACGAGAAGCAAATTGTTGTGTGGAGGAATCAATATCTCGACATAAGCCAAGAGGCAGATCTTGTGCCACTCCACCTGGTCGTATGAAACTGGCATGCATCCTGGCTCCCGAGACTCTTTCATAGAATTCCAACAATTTCTCCCGCTCCTCAAAAGCCCACAGGAACGGAGTTGATGCTCCCACATCCATAGCATGAGTAGTTAAAGCAAGTGAATGATTTGAAATTCGAGTTATTTCACGGAATAACACTCGTATATATTGAGCTCGTAATGGTACCTCGCAATTCAAAAGTCTCTCTACGGCTGAAGAATGAGCGTGTTCTTGGGCCATCGTAGAAACATAGATAGGGTCGACGACGGAACAACGAAACTTTACGACAGCTTTTTCGTACACGTTCACTTGCATCACATACACAAGTGCTCTCTGAACCGTGCAATAAGGTCACCCATAACACGGCTCTCCCACTTGAGCTTAAGCTTAGTTAGCCCAAAGGAAAGATTATAGCGCGGTAGCCGCGCCGCTTATATTGTAGTTATCATAGAGCATATAGGAGAACCGCATTTCTAGTCACCCGGAAAGGAATAAAGAGCATTAACTAACAATATAGATAGGGTTCTATAAAGATTTATGATATGACTCTTAGTTACCGTAGGGTGCGCCGAAGTAGCATCATAGATTGATTAACGGAGGTACAATGTACCAATGATACAATGTATTCCCTGACCCTGATAACTACTTTTAGTTGCTAGCTAGCCCCTATTTCTTTATTTCTTTATTCATTGATCATTGATTTGTTATCATACAAAGAGTATTAAAGATAAAGATTTGGTACCATTGTATGTACATCTATAGATACCAATATGTACCGTACCATTGTTGTATTTCTGTTAAGTTCTTATCGGGTTCTCCATTGTACTTTAGATACGGGTGTGATACCAGTTAACGATTTACTAATAGGCCTAAGGATAGCAAAGGATAAAGAACTTAAGCAATAAATAGTACTTTTACGGAACAAAGAAATGTACTCAATTATGATATGACAGAACCGTGCATAGCATAACCTTATTGGTAACTTTTGGATACTCTTAAAGCAATACGGAACGGAAAAGTGAAGTGGATTTCCACAAACCTCAGTTGTACTCTTTAGTTCAATACATTAAAATAGCAATAGGAAATTTAATACACTTAGATAACAGCATTTATCTGCATTAACTAACATTCCTTTAGAGCATTAACTAACATTCCTTTAGAGCATACATAATCCCTGTTGCCCACATTCTGTGACAGTAGTGATAAAGGACAGAACAGAATTTTGTAGTTTATCATAGATATCAAAGATTTTTGTTAAATTCGGGTTGTTTACCCAAAAGTCTTAAAACCTTAAAACATTTCAATTTTAATGACTTACCCAAATCTGATCTTTGCGGCCACTAAATACATTGGGATTGAAAAATCAACTAGAGTTTCAATTTGACGTAGTAAAGCGGATTTATACAGATTAGACAGATTTAGGTCTTTAGGGTGATAGTGTAAAAGTCCTGTTGGTATAGCCAATTCCAAGTCCTTTTATTTCCAATGCTTATAAATGGTGGGATGATCTCCGGGTTGACACTAAGGGAGTAAGGGAACAAGAACTCCGATAGAAACGTGAACAACAGAACAGGTCCCCACATACCTAAACTGTTTAGTTCAACTCATTGACTTTCTCATTGACTTCAACTAGTTTATGTGGGGCTGCCCTGTGATACAATGCGCTTACCTAGACGCCTACTGAACTCGGAGGTCATACAGTAGTTATAGAAAAAGGAGGCTAGTGCATCAAGTTAAGACTCCGAGTAGAGCAAAATAGGCAGGCGTTGACTTAGCAACGAATGAAAGGCTTTATTGGTCGCTAGATTCCCCGGTTTTCCTTTATTCAGCAGGTGGTAGTTTGGCACAACAGGGGTAGTACTTCTAGCAAGCCTTAAGTCTCTTTTTCCTATGTATGCTACTGAACATGATGCAGGGGTCAAATGAGCAAATTACCAATAATAGCCTATGCCTATATATAAAACGGAACTCTCGGAGCGACATCCTGTTTCTTGAACCGGACCCGGACATTGTTGCTGCCCTTTTACCAAGGAACAGATTCTTTTGTTTGCACCTCGATTCCGTATCATCCACCAGTTTCTACCAGGAAGCTAAAAAGCAGTTTCATCTAAAAAGGTTTGCAGAAGACGTTTTCCTAACCTAAAAGGAGTTAGTTCCATTTCAGGTTCAGGGACCTTAAATCAAAAAAGGGGAAAAAACATGCCACTGAATCCCAAAGGGCGTAGGAGTTATTAGATCTAGTATCGTATTTCTAGTTAGAGTTAGTACATGGAGTTTATATATTCTCTTTCTCTGAAGGCTAGCTACGATTCTTCCGCACTAGCAAGGCCGGGGAAGAACTACAATAACATACATGGTTTTTTCGACCTCTCATCAACAAAATGGAGGACGTCCGGACTCTACTATACGTTCGAAAAGGGACCCAAATAAAATAGATCCTTTTCAAAACCACTTAATAAATCGGTCGAAAGTGGAAAAAGGAAGGGTGTTAAAGTGACTAGCAGTTGTGACGAATAATACGATGAGTGATACCAATAGGAGAACGGAATGTAGGGAATAGATACCAATCTCTCTTAACTCAATAATACGGGATGGGATACCGTAAAACTCAATACTACCCTACCACTAGGGAGTAGTGATAATACCACTTTGAAGTACCACTTGCCCTTAAAGTATGCAGCTTAAGCTAGAGTTAAGACTTTAAGAGTTAACTCTAGACTTTCTAGAAGCTTACCTGCCAATTGGGTTAGGAAAGGGGATCCTTAAATAAAGTGGTGTGATACCAACTTATTGGTTTGAATTAAAGCTTAATTAAAGCTTATATACTCTTAACTAAGGACTAGGCTTATAACCAGTTAAGCTTCTTAAAGTAAGAACTAAACTAGGCTTAAAGATGAAAGCCTATTTAATAAGTTGAACTATACCAGCTAAGCTTCTTAAAGTAAGAATGAACTAGGCTAGGCTTAAAGATGAAAGCCTATTTAAGTTGAACTAGGCTTATTGTTACAAGCTTAAAGAAATAAAGCTTATTACAAGCCTAACTTCATTCAAAGCTTATTGTTACAAGCCTAACTTCATTCAAAGCTTATTGTTACAAGCTTCTTTAATTCTTGAATTAACTAAGCTAAATGAATTGAACTAATTCTTGAATTAAGCTTATAATGAACTTAAGCTAAATGAACTAATTCTTGAATTAACTAAGCTAAATGAATTGAACTAATTCTTGAATTAAGCTTATAAAAATGAATTATTGAACTAATTCTTGAATTAACTAAGCTAAATGAATTATTGAACTAATTCTTGAATTAACTAAGCTAAATGAATTGAACTAATTCTTGAATTAAGCTTATAATGAACTTAAGCTAAATGAATTGAACTAAGCCTTAATACCATTAATTAATTAATTAATACAATAAGAATAACTTGTTGAAGTCTTTTCTAACATACTCAGATAGTATTTTATTTATGTACTCATAACCATAACTATTTTACTCTCATAACCATAACTATTTTATTTAGTACTCTAGTTCATTTCTTTTGTTAACTAAATAAAGATTATTCTATTGTTAACTATCAATTTAGTGTGTTCACTATTGTTAGTGTGTTCACTATTGTTAGTGTCTAACAAATTTAATTTAGTGTCTAAGTACTTAAACCTTAACCTTAAACCTTAAACCTGAAAATAAGTTTTTCTGAAGGTTAGGTTATAGGATAACTAACAAGTGGAAGGTGGAAAGTATTACTTTCTAGTGTTTCCACTTTTGATCATGTATGTGATACCAATTGGTAGATTGTAATATAGTTAGTTTGATAGTAATATAGTTAGATTGATAGTAATTAATATAGTATTAGATTTATAGTTTGATAGTAATTAATATAGTATTAGATTTATAGTTTATTGATAGTAATTAATATAGATAACTATATTAGATTGATAGTTTATATAGTAATATTGTAACTATATTGTAATATAGATTGTAACTATATTGTAATTAATATAGTTTGTGAAAGCTATCTTTTAGTTAACCCAACAATGTTAACCCAATAGTTAGATTATTGTAACTATATTGTAATATAGATTGTAATATAGATTGTAATATAGTTTGTGAAAGCTAGCTTTCATGTTAACCAATTGTATTAAATACTTTAAGCTTATTATACTCTAGCTAGAATTAGAGTCTACTATTTTAGTTAAGCAAGCTTAGCTTCTTTAATTCTTGAATTAACTAAGCTTATTGAACTAGGCTGGGTTCTTCGTAGAACTACTTTGAAGGCCCCATTTAAACATCTTTTTTGTTCGTAACGAATAGGGAGAGATAGAATCTCCATTCTATCATAAGTTCAGTTCCTTTCCTTCCGGATCATGCTGCATGGAGACAAGTCTAAGTTTGGTCTTTGAGTTCTAGTCTTTATGAGTTCATGAAGATAGTGGATGGAGTTCAAATCCAATATCAATATTTGTTTTGTGAGGTTCCCTTTCCTTCCGGATCATTGTTTCAGTAGTTCTTGTTCTTATATGATCGAAAGACAAAAACTGCTAGTGCTTAGTTCAAATTCTATCGTATGAAAGTGGACTCCCGTTGTTCTAAACTAGACTAGAATCAGATTCTTTTTCTTTGTTAGAGTTTTGGTTCTTAAACTTAAAATGTTAATATGCTTAAGGCTTAATATGTATGAATGAGTTCTGCTATTTCTTATGATGGTCTTATAAGGGACCCACCCCTTTCCTTTTCACTTCCTGTTTGAGTTCTTATTCCCCACTACTTGTTGAGTTCCCACTGATGAGTGCGAAGACAAGGAAAAAAGGGTGTTAGTGTTAACACACTGAAATTTCTAGTTGAAGAGTCTACCGCTCATCCGGAAATGCTTACTTAAGGGGTCATGTAGCTATTTCTATGAGTTGCGTTCTAAAAGTTAATAAGTAAGAAGGGTTCTAACTAAGCGTCAGTTCACATCTTAAAACAGATGCAGGGGAACGGTTACAACTTCATGTATTGATACGACTTCGGGATGTCTATAGAAGCAAAAAGAAGCATACATAGTAGGGGCTAGAACTCTAATAGCTCTAATAGCTCTAATAGAATTAGAAGCGGGTACAAAAGCGCTTAATTAAGGCTTAGTTAGAGAAGGGGCCAAAAGTCCCCTACTTATAGCTTATAGAATGCCTAACACCTTATGATTATGATACGCCTTATTACTACGAGTTCATTAGGAAGTTGGGTCAATAGCCCCTATTTCTTCGTATTGGGGAACAGCCCCACACAACCTTCTAACTAAGCGTTATAATATCTAAACCCCTAAACCAATAACTAAATAAACGCTCAATTGATGCTGCAGCTGACTTGCTGCTGATATTGCATCATTCTGTCAAGCTGCATCAATCATGATGTTGTATGTATATTGATGTTTCAGTATACATTCTCAAATAGCTCAAATAGCTCAAATAGCTCAAATAGCTCAATGATATAGTAGCAAACAAATATAATCCTGTAATCCAGTAATCCTGTAATTAATCCAGTATTCCTATAAGTATTCTTCCATCTAACCAGAACCCTTTTAGAACGCAACAATTTAGTTAGCAACACAAATCTAACTTACTTACTATCTATATTACTATATCTAGCTTCGTATTAAGCCTTAGCAACACAAATAATCTTATATTACTATCTTAATTACTATATTACTATCTTAATTACTATACTCTAGCTAAGAGTTAGGGCTAGCTAGCTAGCTAGCTTTAATAAGAGTACTTAATTCTTAATTACTATACTATACTCTAGCTAAGAGTTAGGGCTAGCTCGCTAGCTAGCTTTAATAAGAGTACCTACCCTTCTTCGGTTCAACAAAACTCTTTGAAAGAAGATCGAGAAGCTTCCGAATCCGACTACTAGTAGACTAGTTGGAAGAATGTTTTCTCCTTCAGCGCATCATTCATTCATTCAGCAAGAATAATGAAGAATATTGGCTAACTGACCTTCGTCGGTCCTCCGCACTAATGGAAAGGTATGTACTGTTCTTCCGAACAGCAGGCAGAAGGCTCGTTGGTAGTACTCGTACCGCAGGTACCAATAACTAAATAAGTAAGATAGCTGAGAAAATGTGACGTATTTTATGTACTCATAACCATAACTATTTTAGTACTCTAGTTCATTTTGTTAACTAAATAAAGATTCTATTGTTAACTATCAATTTAGTGTGTTCACTATTGTTAGTGTGTTCACTATTGTTAGTGTCTAACAAATTTTATTTAGTAAGTACTTAATTTAGTGTCTAAGTACTTAATTGTCTAACAAATTTAATTTAATTTAGTGTCTAACAAATTTAATTTAATTTAGTAAGTACTTAATTGTCTAACAAATTTAATTTAATTTAGTGTCTAAGTACTTAATTTAGTGTCTAAGTACTTAAACCTTAACCTTTTTTAAACCTTAAACCTGAAAATAAGTTTTTCTGAAGGTTAACTGAAAGTGGAAAGTACAATACCACTTTCTTTGTTAACCCATGAGTAAGTAGATAACTACAAAGGGTATGATGTCAGTATGACAGAACCAAAAAGATAAGAATAACTTGTTGAAGTCTTTTCTAACATACTCAGATAGTATTTTATTTATGTACTCATAACTATTTATGTACTCATAAGTATTTTATTTATGTACTCATAACCATAACTATTTTAGTACTCTAGTTCATTTCTTTTGTTAACTAAATAAAGATTATTCTATTGTTAACTATCAATTTAGTGTGTTCACTATTGTTAGTGTGTTCACTCTTTAGTGTGTTAGTGTCTAACTAGGTTAACGGATAACTAACAAGTGGAAGGTGGAAAGTATTACTTTCTAGTGTTTCCACTTTTGATCATGCTTTTCTTTGTTAAGTGATACCAATTGATTGTACAATTGTATTAAATACTTTAAGCAAAGTATAAGCTTATACTCTAGCTAGAATTAGAGTCTACAATTTAAATTAGTTAAGTAAGAAAGCTTATTGAACTATTGAACTATTGAAGCTTCAACTTGATGCATCATCTTTCAGGCTTAAAACCTGTTTGTTCTTTTTGTTGTCCCTATGACAACCAATAAAGATTGGTGGTAGGGGTTCGCTTTCTCAGCGCTACGGAAGAACCCATAGAGAGAATAGGAGCCGACTACTCGGCGTCAGCGGCTTCGTGCCGCACTGGAGTGATCCAATATGTGGTTCCGCACGTTCCACCACTTCTCCGTTCATTTCCAATACTAATCGTGAAACACCATGAGCAGCAGGATGTTGAGGTCCGGAATTCGAAGTGAAATTTTTGACGTTCGTCATGGTGGGAAGAAAGGCAGAAATAAGAAAGAGATTCTTCCCTGAGAGCTTGTACTACCAGAAATGCATCTCCTATCCTAAAAGACATTTCTTTTAGTTTTAGGGGTCAGAGATAACATTAATAACCGGTAGGTACGTCGTACCAACCATTGGTACACAGAACAATAGTGGAAGCATCATTAACAATCCACTGGATCTCACTCAGTTGTACTCAATAGAATTAAAATGTACTTGTTAACCATTTTAATATGTACTCAATGTACTATTTAGTTAGAATTAGAAAGGGTAGTACCATTGTAAGTACTATTTGTTAACTCTTTTCTTTGAACCTTCAGCTGAAAGTATTATCATCGGGTGTGATACGATGTTAACTCAAAGATGAGAGGGTATCACTCATATAGGCATTTTAACCAAACCTAGTTATAGTCCTAGACACTAAGAAGTTTACGTACGATATGATGTACTCTCTAAAGTCTACACCTTAGGTTGAATATCGGGTTTAGGTTGAATATCTATCGGGTTTACCAACAAGTAGGGTGGTACCGCATTAACCATTTTTGTACTAAACTAAAAGGGATAGTAGGATACCTTTATGTTTCTGTACTCGGCTTAATACCAAGGGGTTAGGTAGGAATGTACAATCCTATAGAAATGGGTTGGGTACTTTAATGTACACTTTTAATGTACTCTTAAGATACCGTACCGCATTAACATTAAAAAAGTGAAGTGCATCATAGATTGATTAACGGAGGTACAATGTACCAATGATACAATGTATTCCCTGACCCTGATAACTACTTTTAAAAAGTTGCTAGCTAGCCCCTATTTCTTTATTTATTTCTTTATTCATTGATCATTGATTTGTTATCATACAAAGAGTATTAAAGATAAAGATTTGGTACCATTGTACAATTTGTTAACGTAACGCATTATTCACTGCAACAAGATATAGGAATTTAATACATAAATGACACCTGTTCAATCGGCGCTAGCCTAGCTTTCGGCGGATCTATGATGAACCTTTTGGCTCGCAATCAACAAGTTGTCTGCTAGGGATAGGGAAAAACCTGAACTAGTCCTATCTATCCACCTCTCCAGACACAATATCTTGAGTACCTATGATGGTGACCACATCTGCTGGCATGTGATGTTTGGACATAGAATCGAGTCCTTGTGAATGGGCAAAGCCAGGTGCTCTTATTTTACGACGGTAGGGACGATTGCTTCCATTACTGACCAGAAAGACACCAAATTCTCCTTTAGGTGCTTCAACTGCGGTATAGGTAGAAGAAGCTGGTAGTTAATTTGTTAATTAAATTTGTTAATTAGGGAAGTTAAAGCATTAGCTTTCATTAACCATACATATGATATGTTTGCTAACTTGCTAAAGTAGTTTAATTTGTTTATTAGTTAATTAATTAGGGAAATTAGCTAATTAGTTAATTAGTTTATTAGTTAATTAGGGAAATATTTAGCTAATTAGTTAATTAGTTTATTTGTTTATTTGTTAATTAGGGAAGTTAAAGCATTAGCTAATTTCATTAACCATACAACATATGCTTCTTAATTTGCTAACTTGCTAAAGTAGTTTAATTTGTTAGGTAACTATAGTGATAGTGGTACACATCTAAAATCTGCTTAAGTTTTAAGTTAAGAATGTTTTTCACTTTCTTACTTGACTCAATCTTATATATACTATACTCTTTAATTAAGCTTCTTACTGTAAGCTTTAAGATACAGCTCTTATATGAAGTTATTAGGGAATTTAGCTAATTAAATAAATTTGTTTATTAATTAATTAAAAATTAGTTAATTTATTAATTTGTTTATTAGTTAATTAGGGAAATTAGCAGCTTATTTCATTAACCATACATATGCTTAATTTGCTAACTTGCTAAAGTAGTTTAATTAGGGAAACTAATTAAATAAATTTGTTTATTAATTAATTAGGGAATTTAGCTAATTTGTTAATTAGTTAATTTATTAATTTGTTTATTAGTTAATTAGGGAAACTAATTAAATTTATTAATTAGGGAATTTAGCTAATTTGTTAATTAGTTAATTTATTAATTTGTTAATTAATTAGGGAAATTAGCAGCTTATTAAGTTGAAGTTAATTTATTAGTTAATTAGGGAATTTAGCTAATTAAATTAATTTGTTTATTAATTAGGGAATTTAGCTAATTAGTTAATTAGTTAATTAAATTTATTAATTAATTAGGGAATTTAGCTAATTTATTAATTAGGGAATTTAGCTAATTAGTTAATTAGTTAATTAAATTTGTTAATTAGGGAAGTTAAAGCATTAGCTTTCATTAACCATACATATGCTTCTTAATTTGCTAACTTGCTAAAGTAGTTTAATTTGTTAGGTAACTATATAAGGACCCACTTTCTTAACTAAAGCTTAATTAAGAGTTTAAGAGTTAAGACTTCTAGAAAGCTTATAGATATATTGATCAATGAAGCTTAATTAAGGAATTAGAAAACCTATTAAACCTAAGTAAGCTAGCTATCATTTGAAAGCTTTCAACTTGATGTAAGGCTTATTAGTATACTCTTAAAGTCTTAAATACTTTAAGCAAAGTATAAGCTTATACTCTAGCTAGAATTAGAGTCTACAATTTTAATTAGTTAAGTAAGAAAGCTTTCAACTTCAAGCTTATATCAGCATTGAAGCTTAATTAAGGATACCAAAAAGTACTAATAACTACTCTCTGAGCAGAGCAATGCTCATATCATTTTGTTGTACTCTTATCGGGATACCCTTAAAGTACCGCTTTCCGAAAGCGGAAAGTGGAATACAGAAATAGAACTCTTTCTGATTCTGAAGCAATAGCATTCTTCCTACGGGACATGGTGGAACAAACAGTACTTTCTTACTTATGCTGTTAACCCTTTCGCTGTATTCCGAGAGTTTCCGCAGTTCAGTAGCCCGCTTAAGAGCTGGGGCCCCTAAGAAGCGGAGTTAAGGGCCTACTAGGCCTAAGAGTGGGATCGATCCATCTGTTCTAGATAGACCTAGAGGCAGACTCTTAATTAACAGATTGAGTCTTACCGTCTGCAAAAGGAGGCAAGGCTAGGTTATGATGCTATGAGCTGACAGAATAATGAGTTCGAGCTGACAATCAAATCATGCATGCTATTAGGCCCCGCTACTTTTTCTGCTTCTGCCAAATACAGCTATTAGCTTGGCTACTTGGCTATCTTGGTTTGTTGCCACTTCGATAGGCTAGGCTCAAGTTCCTGTAGTTGAACTAACTCTTGGACAGAATTGGACTGCTCCTTATGGTCCTTTTGCAAAGTTCTCTCTTCGGAGGCTTTTTCTCTCTCAATGTGTTTTGAGGGAAAACTGCATGTACATAGGCAAGTGAAGTAGTTGGGTCAGGTCAATAAGACAATAAGAGTACGCCCCTTTCTTCAACTTGATGCATCTTTTGAGGTTCGGGGCTATCATACATATCAGAATTGCTAGCCCCTATTTCAGATTCAGAAATAGAACTCTTTATTTCTTCGCCTTCTCATTTCGCTCTAATTAAGATCTTAATTTGGTACTCACTCCGACATTTAGTTAGAGCTTTTCTAGCAGCTGACAAAGAAAGAATGTTCCGACTTTAAGTTAGAGCTTTTCTAGCAGCTGACAAAGAAAGAATGTTCCGACATTCTTTTAATAAGAGGCCTGGCCTCCTACCATTAACTCGAGTAGGTGAGTGAGGTTCGGATGATTGGTCCAACTTGCTACTTCCGAGCTCATCATTTCGCTCTTACTTTAGGAAGTAAGTACTCTCACTCCGACATTTAATAAGAGCACTACTCACTTAAATAACTTACTTACTTAAGGGAGTTAATTAAAGAGCCAAAGGTCGTCTTCATCTTCTGATTCTGACTCTCTCTGTTCTAAAGGTAGCCTCAGTAAGGATGTTGGAAAAACTTGCTACACGCTTCCCAGGGAGTCCGCTAGAAAAGCGACTTATCTATAAGTCGTTATTTGGTTTTGGGTTAATGGGGCCGGCCCCTACTAGTAGCCTCAACGTTACGGCTCCAATTGTGTCCCCTTTGGGGCCCCCCTTACTATATCTAGCTTCGTATTAAGCTTTAGCAACACAAATAATCTTATATTACTATCTATATTAATTACTATATCTAGCTTCAGCCTTAGCAACACAAATCTAACTAACTATCTTAATTACTATATTACTATATTAATTACTATATCTAGCTTCGTATTAAGCCTTAGCAACACAAATAATCTTATATTACTATCTTAATTACTATATTACTATCTTAATTACTATACTCTAGCTAAGAGTTAGGGCTAGCTAGCTAGCTAGCTTTAATAAGAGTACTTAATTCTTAATTACTATACTATACTCTAGCTAAGAGTTAGGGCTAGCTCGCTAGCTAGCTAGCTTTAATAAGAGTACTTAATTCTTAATTACTATACTATACTATACTATACTATACTCTAGCTGCTAAGAGTTAGGGCTAGCTCGCTAGCTTTAATAAGAGTACTTAAATCCTGCAGCAACCTTATCTTTTGAAAGATCTTAAGCTTCTTTAAAAGCAGTAGTCATTCATATCTAGCTGCGCTATTTAAAACTTTCTCTATTCATTCTCCTATAGCAGCCGCGAATGAAGAAGCTAGCCTATAGCTAGAATCTGACTCTATTACTAGAATACCTTCACAACCTTCTAACTAAGCGTTATAATATCTAAACCCCTAAACCAATAACTAAATAAACGCTCAATTGATGCTGCAGCTGACTTGCTGCTGATATTGCATCATTCTGTCAAGCTGCATCAATCAGCATGATGTTGTATGTATATTGATGTTTCAGTATACATTCTCAAATAGCTCAAATAGCTCAAATAGCTCAAATAGCTCAATGAGTGATATAGTAGCAAACAAATATAATCCTGTAATCCAGTAATCCTGTAATTAATCCAGTATTCTGGCTCAAATAGCTCAATGAGATAGTAGCAAACAAATATAAGTATTCCTATAAGTATTACTTCCTGTATTCCTATAAGTATTACTTCCTGTAATCCTATAAGTATTACTTCCAGTAATTAATCCTTTAATTCCTATAATTCCTATAAGTATTTCCAGTATTCCTATAAGTATTACTTCCAGTAATCCTATAAGTATTACTTCCTGTAATTATTCCTATAAGTATTCCAGAGAAAACCCTATAAGTATTACTTCCAGTATTCCTATAATTCCTATAAGTATTCCAGTAATCCTTTAAGTATTCCAGTAATTCCTGTAATTATTCCTTTAATTCCTATAATTATTACTTCCAGTATTCTGGCTCAAATAGCTCAAATAGCTCACCTAAGCAAATATAAATCCTATAAGTATTACTTCCAGTAATTAATCCAAAACCCTGTAATTCCTATTATTCCTATAAGTATTACTGTAATTAATCCTTTATTCCAGTAATTAATCGTTTATTCCAGTATTCCTGTAATTCCTATAATTCCTATAAGTATTACTTCCAGTAATTAATCCAAAACCCTGTAATTAATCCTATAATTAATCCAAAACCCTGTAATTCATCCTATAATTCCTATAAGTATTACTTCCAGTAATCCTTTAATTATTCCAGTATTCAACAAGAGAAAACCCTTAGCAAAAGCTTAAACATTAAGCGCTTAATTAGAGTTAGTGAATTAATGCACTAACTCAAATCTAAATGACGCTAAAACCAAAACCTAAGAATTAGCTAAATAGCTAATAGCTAATAAAGACTATAAATTTAGTTAGTTATAGAAATTAGGGAGTTAAAGAGCCAGCATTATTACGTAGTCTAGTATTTTTAATCTGACTCTATTACTTATCTTAATTAAGAGAAAATCAGATCAATAAGCCTATTATAATGTTTATATAAGAGCTAATAAAGGGGCTAGTTCTTTCTAGACCTGATAAGTGGGTCAATAGCCCCTCCTTTCTTCAACTTGATGCATCATCTTTCAGGCTTAAAACCTGTTTGTTCTTTTTGTTGTCCGGGTCAATAAGACAATAAGAGTACGCCCCTTAGCACCATTTGTACCAACCAGAGGAGGGCTCTGCATCGTTCAAAACTCTTTGAAAGATCTATCTCGCCCCTTCTTCAAAACTCTTTGAAAGATCTAGCTCTCCTCTTTGAAAGATCTATCTCGCCCCTTCGGTTCGGAACTCTTTTTCCTTTCTATCTTTAGATTAGAAATGACAAGTCACAATCAATGAATGCTATTCATAGACTCTCTTGATGGCGACTTATGAGGATGGTCCAACAAAAAGCCAGCCTTTCGCCACTCTATAAGCTCTAGTGATCGTATCGGCACTTACGTTCTTAATTCCGCAATCGTTGGCCAATTTCCTTCCTCATTCACTTATTTGGTTGGGCTGCTATCGTTGGTCCATTTTCTGGGTCCTATCTCCTTTAAGCTCTAGAATTTTCTTTAGGTTCCGTCTAGATCAACAAGGAGATTTAATAGAATAGATATAGATTCGATGTGTAGTTTGTAGAGCCCGAACTCAGCACCTTGTTCTCCGAGCCCTCTCTTAAACGACGAATGTTTTGATTCCCTTTCCGATCAGGAGCAGGAGGAAGAAACAAATTCTATCAGACTTGTTGATCTCAGTTCACTGTACTCAATAAAAGGTGTGATACTTTTGAAAGCTGTTCGAACCTGAAAGCTTAACTAAAACTTAATAAAGCTAATTATCTCTAGTCTATTGAATAGAGTCTTATCAATTATAAACTCTTAATTTCTTACGATAGTATAAGCTTAAAGTTAGCTTAAGAAGTTAATTAGGGAACTCTATCTTTTTCTACTCTTCATTCAGTTGAATGTTAAGCTTATTTTATGCTTTAAAATATGCTTTCTGATTAACCATCTTAAATTAAGTCTTATTCAGACTGAACCTGAATAAAGCTTAAATAAAGTACTCTAGTTAAAGAAAAGAATAGCTTAAGCGGTTTAATACCAAGACCAACCGCATTCATTTTCAACTTCTTCAACGAGAATAGAGAATGAGTGAGAAAGGGTATCTATCACTCATATAATAGGCTAGGCATTTTATTTAACCAAGTTTATGTAGTACGGTTCTGTCGAGACTCGGGAAAGTTCAGTCAGAACGGTTTGGTTTAATACTTGTTAGTATTAGTGATACCGCTTTTTCCTCTTCCTCTGGGCTGGGAAAGTTGCTGGTTCTGGGACATCTACAATCTTTTGGCAAGATTCCGTGATTCACCTTCACGAGGCCTACGTGCCCTTGTACGCAGCGGTATAATACGGAGCATAATTGCAAAGGGTATATTATATAAAGGTTTGAAAGAAACTTCTCTAGTAGACTAGTACCCTACCCTATTCTCGAACCCTCAAGAGCTTCTTAACCCTGCCCGCATTAACTCTTTTTGAAGGGAGCTGCCAACAGTCTTTCTTCCTTCGGAATTATACTGAACGGGTCGATCCATCCTCCCGTTGGATTAGCTTAGCAACTTCTCCTAAGGTCTCCTCACTAAGAGCTAGCTCCCCAAGCAAGACAGAAAGAACCAACCCTGTTGTGGAAAGCGGGGCTTTTTGTCACAAAGACGACCTGGACGATTATCCCACCGATTGTCGGTAGCTTACGAGTTTACGTCCATCCCTGGCCAGATGATAATACAGTTTCCTTTTCTTGTAGCCGTTACCCGAATTCGCGCAAGTGTGTCCACACCCCGACTTGACCTTGAGAATCCAATATGACATCATGACTCGCGAACAGAACAACCCCTACACCTAGGAGCACCCCTTCCTGCATATCCATACAAGACCCGAGTAGGAAAGCAGGTCGAGCCACTACCCTTTTCCCAAAAGAAATAAGAGATGTGTCATCTTAGTTGAATGCGGGTTCGACCAGAAATGCTATGCTTACACACAAGACTACCCCTCTTCCCGAAAGCTTCGCGGGGACTACGACCGCCCGTAGGGGGTTTACTGCACAAGGCCCCTGCAGAGGAAATTCTCCCAGCGAATAGAAGATGCTCAGCTCCGCACAACATAGGGATTAGCACGCTTTCGAAAAAAACATAGAATAGTAAAAGATCCAGCATGCAGAACACGGCGATCATTAGAAATTCACAAATTAGAAATGCTATAATATACTCTTTCCCATAACTTCTCATACCAGACCAACCCACTAAAATGCAAATAGGGATCAGAAATGTGGTCAATATCACGAAGAATAAAGAGATACCATCTATACCCAAATAAAAATGGATGTTTTCATAAGGAAGCCATCGAAGGCTTTCCACAAATTGAAATTTGGCCGTAGAAGGATCAAATTGTATCCAAAGAACAAGGGAATACAAAAAAGTAATAAGAGAGGCACACAGACCAATCAATCGTATCAGTCGTATTCTTGAATTTGGAATGAAGAAAAGAAGAATGCTTCCTAGCACGGGACACAGAATAAGACCACTTAGATCAAAATTGCATTCACAGAAATGTTCTAACATAGAGTAGATAACTCAGATAATTAGTTGACAACAGTAAAAGGAGGGAGCCTAATTCCAACAAAACAATAGGGGTCTTCTAAGCTTCAGTAGCTGAACACCGTTTAAAAAAGATGATTAAGTAGTGTTGTCAGAACATTAACATAGAGCATTAACTTCTATATAATACTCATAGAGCATTAACACAAATGAATTAAAGCGTTATCAGGTACTCTGCACAGAAACCCATATTATACTTAATTTACATTCAGCAGTAACAGCTACATCATAATATTGGTACGATAAATTTGGGTACTAGGATAACAATATTTAGATTAGAGCATTAATTAACAATATTGCATACATAATCCCTGATTATAACAAACAGTAGCTGCTTACTAGTGATATGCTAGCGCTACGGATATAT
>JARDWI010000127.1:0-24734 GCA_029378325.1 Elaeagnus macrophylla
ATATATACATCCTTAGCCGTCCTAAAAGAATTTGTATGTAAATTCTTTTAATTTCTTTTATTGAGTTTTAAAACTCATGTGTAATCAATTAGGATTTTTAAAATTTTTATATAAATTTATATGTATTCAATTGAGGTTTTATAGAAATATTTTAAAATTTAGGTGTATTTAATTAAAATTTTATAAATTTTTTTAAAAATCTAGGCGTATTCAAAAATTTATTAATTTTAAAAGATTTTCATGAATTTTGATGTACTTTTTAGGTAAAATTATACATCAGAAAATCTTCACTCATTTTCTCTCTTTCCAAACGATTTCTAAGAATTTTTATTTTTATCTTCAATAAAATCCGCTACAATCTACAAAACTTTATTAAAATTTCTCAAGGGTACTCCTTAAAAGTTCATAAAAATTTGTAAAACTACAACTCTTTAGAAGACTTTCAAAATCTTAATTGAACACACCTCTCTTAAATTCTAAAAATTTAAAATCATATAATTATTTTATAATTTATTCTTATTACTTACCTCAATTTAATTTGTAATATGAAATAATGAAAGATTCATGCATACTGTGAGTTCCTTCTTAAAGTTGTTACAAAAATAACAATAATATTAAAAAAAGCGTTGCATGAATATTTTTTTTTTAGGAGAATTGCATAAATAATTTAAAGGTTTAGATCAAAATATAAATATTTTTTACCAATAAATCTAATTAATCATGTTACATATATGCTTTTTTGTTACTTAATTTCAGCCTTGATTTTAAAAATTATTAATTAATGTTAAATTATAAACCGTCTTAGCATACATGTTATAGATTTAAATTATTCTAGATAATCAGTTAGATTTATTAGTTAACAAAATTGGTCTCTAAATTTTAAACCAATAATTAAATATCATTTTTGTCAAATAAATCATATACAAGGGCAATTAGGTATTAAGACTTACATTAAACTTGATTCACTCAAAAACGAAAGTAACCAACTGTGTTTAATAATAGAAGTTGTAATACCTAATGCACAATGCCTTTGGTTTATTAATTTGACGTGAACAAATTTAAAATTTAAAATTTAAAAATATCGAAGATTTTCTCTTCCCAAATTACCTTGTGGATGTGGTTGTTCAATTTCTTCATTATATTATGTAACGCACTTAATTATATATTTACTATGAATGGGTTCGAATATATGTTTACAATATGTCCACTAAAAATAAATGTTATTGCATTATAATGTAATTAGTCCCTAATTTCTTTGTTAATACTTATTATGTATAATCTTAATAAGAAATTAATTGTTAAAATAAAATAAAAAATACTTTGTATTTAATTAATATCATTTTACATGTTTTCAATCCAACCGAACGATTGTAAGTTAAGTGACTCACACTTTCCTATTCAAAGGGAAAAAAACTTAAAATTTTTCTAAATGAGTTTAATTAGTAAAAAACTTGCAATTATTTTTTAAATTATTCTTTAATATTCTCATTTTCTCAATTAATTGTGAAAAACATAAATTAATATTTATTTTTTAAAATATCTTTTTTAACTTTTAATTTTTATATTATGTGAATATATACTTCTTTTATTTAGGGAAAACAATTGCAGAAAAATTTAAATTTTATATTTTACTCCAATTTTACAATGAAGTTGTCAAGTCTCTATTTGATATCATCGAAAAGAAATTTAAATTCTTATCAAAAAAGAAAAAAAAATTTGAATTATCATTTGCATTATTTATTTTAACATATTACCTTACGTTGAAGCGGATTTTTGTGTTTAGTGTATTCTTGGCATGTTGATCATGTACTTTACTAGAAAACTATTTCAAAAGGAATGACATCGTGAGGAGTCATATTTACTCGGATGTTTAACTCAATTTCTTTGATAAAACCTAAAAACAGTAGGAATTTGAAAGAAAAGAGTGATGAGTTCATGCACGTACATTTTCAAGCTGTGGAAAATTATTTATAGATTTACGGAGGATAGAATTTTTGTAAATAACTTATATTAATTAATATCTATTAATACATAATTTAGATATTAAATAATTAATACAAATTATTTAATTAAATATTTATTTGATTGTGCTTTAATTGTACCATTTAGTTTTTAAAATCGACATGCATTAATCAAATAAAATCAAACATACCTAATTATTTTACCACCCAACACCTTATAATTAATCAAATAAAATCATACATACCTAATTATTTTATCACCCAACACCTTATAAGAAAGGAGTTTGAGACCTAACATAGTGCATTTTATGTGTTTAAGTAAATTTAGCCCCAAATAGCATGTTGTTTAGTATCTTATGATTTAAGGTACACAAACTAATAATTCAAAGTAGCATAGCATATATTAACTTGTAAATAAATATACCTATTTATTTTATGTATATTCTATATATATATATATATATATATATATATATATATATAACTCACATGTTAATTTAGAACAAGTTTTATTATATATATAATATGTATATTATTTAGGGTTCACACTCTAATATGTATAACTAATATGTAGTTTATTTATATAGAAAGTACATCAATTTATGTGGCAATTTGTGCCAAAATTCTATTGGTTGAATCAAATCCGAATCGAATAACTTAAATTGAATATGAATCGAATTAAATTTGGGCTTATTTTAGCCCAACTCGCATAACCTGAAAAAAATTAGGATGTGTTAGTAAAATTAAGGACATTTTTGCCAGCTGGTCAAAATCTGGTCAACTGAAAAGCTGTCTAATTCTAAGTAATCTAGTTGGACATGTATCCAATAAAAATTTATTACAATTAATCAATAAAATTAAGGACATTTTTGTCACCATATGTAAAAAATCAAGTGGAGGGGGTCATATCTGAATTTTAATAAATATGAGGTCATGACAGCATATAACTCAAAAATGTTATACTCTCATGTGACATTTTAAGTTACTTGAACTCTTCATTTTTCGGTAAGTATCTTTGTTTAATCTACTAATATCTAATTTTTTTTGTTTAGTGGCTGGAAAAAAAGTTATTGCAACTTAGGAGCTCTTTATTCTAAATGTAAGTTTTTATGACGATACGATGGCCTCTAACTTTTGCATGGGTAGGGTTTCATAAAATTTACCCCTATCTAATTAATTTAGAAATTGACCTCTTGCCTTCTTCCTTCAATAATTAGTTTTTTCTCTTATATTTATATTTTATATTTTTTAATATAATGCTGATTGAAATTTAATTATTAAACATATTTTTTTAATAAAAAAGTCATAGTAACTAAAAAATATATGTAATTAACAATTCGCGCTAATTTAAACTAATTTGGGCCATCTTTTTTTATTTGGTTTGGGTTCGTGCATATCTTTACTAGCTCAAATTAAATTTAAAGTGAGCTAGGTATGAACTAATTTAAGCTATGCTAGTTTTGGGCTAGTTCAAACAAACTCAACCTACACAAATTACGAGAAAAAGGCCTAAATAGCATATATTTTGTTTGCAAATTACTATTTTCATAACTACCAAAATTGTACGTTTTGATTATCCATAATTTAGGTAGATTACATAAATATCTTCTAGGGCTAACAAACAACTATAAACAGATCTATTGCACTATTGTACTTATACCATCACTTTTTTCTCGTGGTTAACAGAATCAACAAAATCAGCACATGTACTCTACAAACTTTGAAAAACAAGAAGAAAAATAGATTCTATAATTTTTGCAGGAATTATATCCAAAATCTGGCAGAGACAGCTTCAAAGAATAAGAATCAACTTGTTACATATGTAAAACTTGAATGTAAATAATTATATATAAAATAAAGCACGAAAATATGTAATCCATACAATAATCTTCTTCTACAAATAACTTCATGTGTTATCCTTCTCATTCAATAATCGGGTAGCATACCAGTATTGTAGGTATGTAACGCTTGTTACATACATGATATCTGATATGTAATATGTATATAAATAAATATGTACATGTATGTAACACGTATTACATATGACATAATATGTATGTAATATATGTTATATACTTCTACCATAAATATGTAACAGTTTATGTATGACCTATGTAAACTGTTACATATTATGTAAATATGTTACATACTATGTAATTTGTTGCATAACAGGCCATACCAAACAGAATGAAAAAAAATAAAAATAAAAAAAGTTATTAAAAAAAAAATTACAAGCAAAAAAGTAAAACAATAACGAAAACAACAAACAAAACGATTAGATAAAAATTTTAGTTTCTAACAATGGTGTTGATCGAACTACCAAAGTGTCGCTAATGTTAATTAAAATCAGTTCAATTGAATACTTTAGATTGAGGAAGCTACCTGATGATGCCGCTCTGTTAATATGCCTCTGATGTTAATTAATCAAATTCTTGGATGATGGAACTTGCAGTAAATAAAAGAATGATGATAAATATGTATCGATTTTAAAAGAAAAAGTGATGAGAACTGTCGACTAAATATTCACAATATGAGAAAAAGAAAAAAAGGAAAAGAGAAAGAGGGAACGAGACGTACTAGACGGAGAACACGAAAGAAATGAAAGGGTAAAAATATAAAATAATATGATTAAAACGACATAGTATAGCGAGAAAAGAAAAACAATTTAAAACTCCAAATAAGCTACTATTTTACGTCAATATTTTCACTAGTTACCACTTACCATCCTAGTGCCACCTGTATATTGTAATGTAAATGTTATCTTATGACAAATATATATTGCAATATACATCTCGGACCAATGAAAAAAGTAACTTTTATATCTTTATTTAAAAATATTATATTCTTTTTCGTCACCTTTTTAATTTAACAAAAGAAATCTTATATCAATCTATTCATGTTATAAATTTTTTTTTTTTTTTTAATCTCTTATAGTTTAGGTGGTAAGACTTTAAATCTCTTTACTAAGAACCTAAATTCGAATCTCATCCGTGTGTGTGAGTGTGTTTTCTCTTATTATTAAAAAGAAAAAGACTTTAGAACCCTTTTTAAAAAAAAAATGTTAGAATTTTTTTTACATCGTTCTCTAACTTTGTATATCGACTATATAAACTCGAATAACTTTTTACCTTCTTGAATATAAAATTTATATTTGTATCTACAAAATTATAGAAATAATTTTTTTGGTACACCTAAATAATTTTTTAAAATAAAATAAAATATTATATTTTTATTAATTTAATTATTTTAATATAAAAAATATTTTTTTTTCTTCTTCTTTTGACTCCATATCGCTTTAGCCGACATGGAACCAACTCTTCTGTTAATAGAAAGATTAAAAGATTGAAAAACTGGTATTGCCTATTTGTAAAGTTTTTTTTTTTTTTTTGAAGAATTAATGGCATGCCTATTTGTGTGTTACACAACTCATTCTAGAAAAATTAATTAATAAAAAAAACTTGGTTTTTTTAAAATGGTTCCCTAAAAACATAAGTGCTGCTGCAAACTTACTGTGTTTTAATGATATGAAGTTTTGAAAAAAAAAAATGATATCTAATTTATTTAGATATATAAAAAGTTTATAATTTGAGTTTCAATTACCATAAATTTTATAATTAATTAAAAAACCACGTGTTGTTGAATCTGTCGGTTGTCTAAGTGAAAAACCATCTCTTTCGCAATATAGTAGTCACAGGAGATAATTTGTGCTATAATTCGATTGGTTAAATTAAATCTGAATTAAAAAATAAGAATCAAATATAAATTAAATTAAATTTGAGTTTGTTTCAACTCAGCTTAAATAATTCAAAAAAATTTGAGTTGAGTGAGGACTAGCTAAAAATAAAACAAAATTAAATTAAATTTTAAATAAAAAATATTCAAAAGACTATATTAAAATTAAAATAATCTTTCATTTCTTTCGGTACTTCTCTTTTATGATATGTTAGTTATTTTTCTTTTATTTTTTTTTTTAAAAATAAGCTGATAATGAATAAATAGTTATAATTTATTCATTTTATCACAATATTATGCTATATTCTTTGATATTAATGCATTTAGCGTTTAAATTTACCTAACTCTTTAAAAAAAAATTATATTTAATTTAAATTAGTATTATGAAGTTTTTATTTTTAAATCGATACTTGTGTTATGTTATTCTCTTTTCCACTTGTTCATTGTCTTGAGACTTATATATTATGTAATAGTCAAAGTTTTATTCTTGTGTATATAAAAAAAGTTTTGTTCTCGTGTAATATTTTAATTTACTTTAACTGTTTAATTTTTATTAAGTATATTTATTTAATCTACTCATCCCTATTTATTTTGTTTAATAGCTAGTAGAAATTTTATTTTGATTTGAAAACTCTTTATTCTAAATGTGAGTTTTTATGAGGATATGACGACTTCAAACTTTTACATTAGTGAAGTTTAATACATTTACTCATTACCTAATTAATTTAGTAATTGACTTTTTGCTTTAATAATTAATTTTTTCTTATATTTATATATATATTTTTATTGTTTTATATAATGTTGTTTAAGTTTTAATTATTGATCATATTTTTTTAATAAAAAAACGTTATATTAACTAAAAAATATATATAATTAACAATTTGGACTAGTTTGGGTCAGTTTGGGCCAGCTCGTTTGTGTTTGGTTTGGGTTTAGGCTCACATTTGCTAGCTCGAATTAAATTTGAATTGAGCTAGGGTTCAACCAATTTGAGTTAGGCTAATTTGGGCCAGCTCAAACTAGTCCAGCTCGTACGAATTGACACCCCTACTCACAATAGACCATTGCAAGCATTTGTTAGAAATTAAAAAATAATAATGACTTTTGCATCAAAAATATTTTAAAAAATATATTTTTTAGTGTGATATTTAGTATGGTAGATTGATAATTTAAAAAACTTAATTTTTATAACAAAATAGTGCAAATTAAAATTACAATAAAAAAAAGTTTTATGTCGGAGATAGTCTTTAGATAATTAAAAGTGACCAAATTGATTAATTTAATTGACTTCTATAATGCACTTTCTAATAAACTAAGAAACCAAATTTATTAGTCTAAGTGACCTTTGTAATACACTCTAATATTATTTAATAATTAATAAATAATAAGTTAATTATCATGTTTGGTGAGTATTCTCCAAAATATCTCGTTAGAGTTGAATTTCAACCAATTAAGTTTTAACTACATGTTCAATAGATTTGGGCATTGAAAATTCAAAATGAATGTTGTTAACGTGAGTCATATAATTTAGTATATAATATACGTGTCTATCTGTAATAGAACTCTAAGTTGTACATGATTCTAGTTTACTCAAGACTCTTTTAATTTATTTTCTATATATATCTCAATTGTGAGGTAAGAAGTAACAAGAAATACATTTTTATTCATATTATATTAAACTTAGTATCAGAGCGAAGATTCAAAAAGGGACATTGTCTTTTTTTTCATCACC
Organism: Elaeagnus macrophylla; assembly: GCA_029378325.1. Lineage (NCBI taxonomy): Eukaryota > Viridiplantae > Streptophyta > Magnoliopsida > Rosales > Elaeagnaceae > Elaeagnus > Elaeagnus macrophylla. The sequence continues at coordinate 7,426 of JARDWI010000127.1, forward strand.
ATCATCACTTGTCAGAGCCGCCGCCATCACCTGTTAGCATGCCGCCGTCATCACCTGTCAGCGCCACCGCGCGTCTGCTCTCTCTCTCTGACTCAGCGCTGCCTGTTCAGCCAGTTTAGCAGCGCTGTCTTTGTCGGCGCCATCTGCCTCTCAGATCTACTCTTGGTTTTCGTGTACCGTTCGTCTCTGTCCACGCTGCCTCTGTCTACAACATCTCCTCTCGCCATCTGCCTGTCTCAAGATCTCCCTTTGCGCCAGCTCCAAATCTCCGTGCGCCGTCCTCCTTCTGCAGTCCACCATCCATATCTGCAAGTCCGCATTGCCCTAGATCTGCCACTGCCCATCCAGTGTCTTATGTTACGAATGCTAGTGGTGAAGCTTTTCCTCTGTTAGGAATGGGTCCAGTTCGTATTACCCTAACATTACAGCTCCAAAATGTTTTATATGTACCAGATTTATCTCATTACTTAATATCTATCCCACAGTTAAATACTGAGTCCAAATGTTTTGTAACCTTTTATCCAATGTATGTGATTTTTCAGGATCTTCTTACTAGGAAAATAATTGGTCGGTGGTATCTGAGGAATAGATTGTTTCGTTTGGATCAGAATTACCCAAGGGAGAAACCAGAAGCACTATCCCGTACCACTTTGACTTTGAGTTCTGACCAGCTAAGTGAAATTTGGTTATGACATCGTCACTTAGGGCATCCACCTTTTAATCCTATGAAAAAATCTATGCCTACTCTATTTATTGGTGTGAGTGAATCTACTTTACATTGTGAGACATGTGTGCTGGCCAAGAGTCATCGTACTACATATTCTCCAAGTTTTTCTAATAGAAGTACAATTCCTTTTGAATTAATTTATTCTAATGTTTGGGGACCGTCTAGAGAACCTACTATATCGGGTATGAGGTATTTTGTGTTGTTTATTGATGATTGTACAAGATTTTCATGGGTTGCTCTTCTTAAAAACAAAGATGAAGTTCTTCAAGTTTTTCAAAATTTTTGTACTCGTGTTCAAACACAATACAATAGCACCATTAGAGTCCTACGTTCTGACAATGGAGGAGAATATGTTAATCATATTTGTCAAGATTTTTTCCAAATACATGGGATTGTTCATCAAACTACTTGCCCACAAACACCAGAACAAAATGGGGTGCCCAAAAGAAAAAATCGTCACTTACTTGATATGGCTCATGCACTCCTATTTACTACTAATATGCCAAAATATCTTTATGGCGATACTGTACAAGCTTCTGCACATCTCATCAATCGTCTCCCATCTAGTGTCCTTCACGGACAAATCCTGTTTAAGGTTCTTGTATCTCATGTATCCCTTTTATCATTTCATAATCTTCCTACTGGAGTATTTGGTTGTGTTACTTTTGTCCATGTTCCTAAAAATTAGAGGTCTAAATTAGATGTCCAAACAATTAAGTGTGTGTTTGTTGGTTATAGAGGATATCAAAAAGGGCACAAGTGCTACTATCCACCTACCAAAAAGTATTTTGTCACTATAGAGGTCATTTTCTTTGAATATATGAGCTATTTTTCCACATCTGATACTGCTCTTAAGGGAGAGAATTCATATTTTGAAGAGCTGTATTATGGTGAGAGGGAAGGATTGGAAGGAACTGTGGAAGTAACGCAATTAGAAGATAATTCGATGGGTTCGGTTTAGGTTCTTATCCCGTTGAATTCAGTAGTAGAAGAAACAGATGCTTCAAGTATCCAAGCACCAGTTCCAATCACTAAAAATCAAAATGAAGACACAACTGTTCCCTCTCCTACCCTTAATCAACAACTCCCTGGTACTAAAGGTCAATCATCTGAGGTATGTACACCTACTGATACTAATAGCATTGAGTCTGATGTTGAGCATTATGTGTTACCAAATAGGTCTACTCGGAGTCAACCAGCCAAAAGGTATGAACTAAATATTCATGCAAAATTAAAGTATCAAATAACCAACTACATGTCCACTATAAGATTTTCTAAGTCATATAAATCATTTGTAAATCAAATATCTACTGTATCAGTACCTAACAAAGTGTTGGATGCATTGGGAGATCCAAAGTGGAGGAAGGCAATGGGTGAAGAGATGGAGGCGTTACAAAAAAATGATACTTGGCAACTTGTGCCTCCATTATAGGACAAGAAGGCAGTTGGTTGTCGCTGGGTGTTTATTGTGAAACATAACACTGATGGATCTGTAAATCGATATAAAACCCGCTTTGTAGCAAAAGGGTTCACTCAGACGTATGGTATAGACTACGATAAGACTTTTGTTCCTGTTGCCAAAATGAATACTATCCGAGTTCTGCTTTTGCTTACTGCTAGCTTAGTCTAGCCACTTCGACAGTTTGATGTTAAGAATGTATTTCTTCATGGAGAGTTAGTCGAGGAGGTGTACATGAGTCTTCCATTTGGGTACGTAGCTGCTTCTCCTGATAATTTTGTATGCAAATTGAGGAAGTCTTTGTGTGGTCTCAAGCAATCCCCTAGAGCCTGGTTTGGAAGGTTTTCACAGTTCATGCAGAAGGTTGGTTACAGATGGAGTAATTCATACCACATGCTGTTTCTCAAACATCAACAAGGGAAGGTAACAACTCTAATTATTTGTGTTGATGATATGGTAATTACTGGACATGAAGCTGTTGAGATGGATAAACTACAAAGATAGCTAGCCTTTGAGTTCGAGATGAAGGATTTAGGTGAATTGAAGTACTTCTTAGGAATTGAGGTAGATAGGGAGAGCGAAGGAATTTTTCTATGTCAAGAGAAAGTATATTCTTGACCTACTAACTAAAACAGGTATGTTAGATTGTAAACCTATTGACACTCCTATTGAGCAAAACCATTATCTAGCAGAATATCCAGATCAAGTACCAACTGATCGAGCTTGCTATCAGAGGTTGGTTGGGCGCCTAATTTATTTGGAACATACTAGAGCAGATGTCGCATATGAAGTAAGTGTAGTAAGTCAGTTTATGCATAACCCGAGTCAGATTCACATGGATGTAGTTGTGAGGATTTTAAGGTACTTGAAGTCAGCTCTAGGGAGATGTGTAATGTTCTCTAAACACAACAACCCTCTTAAAGTTTGTAGCTTCACAGATGCAGATTGTGCATGAAATATTACAGATAGAAGGTCGACATTTGGATATTTCAATTTCGTGGATGGTAATTTGGTTACATGGAAAACTAAGAAGCAGAAAGTTGTGGCGTGATCCAGTGCTGAGGCTGAGTATAGAGGTATGGCTCATAGGGTATACGAATTGCTATGGATAAGAAGTATGCTATCTGATTTGGGTTTTGAACCCAAAAGTACTATGAAGTTGTATTACGATAATCGGGCAGCCATTGATATATCACAAAATTCAGTACAGCATGATCGCACTAAGCATGTAGAGGATGATCGTCACTTTATAAAAGAAAAGCTAGATGCCAAACTAATCAGCTTCCCTTTTGTTCCCACTGAAAAGAAACTTGCAGATGTGCTCACCAAAGAAGTTTCTAATAAGGTGTTTTATGACTCACTAAGCAAGTTCAGCATGGTCGATATGTATGCTCTAACTTGAGGAAAAGTGTTAGCGTGAGTCATGTAATTTAGTGTATAATATAGTGTCTATCTGTAATATAACTCTAGGTTGTACAGTATTCTAGTTTACTTAAGACTATTGTAATTTATTTTCTATATATATCTCAATTGTGAGGTAAGAAGTAACAAGAAATAGATTTTCATTCACATTATATTCAATTAATGTTTCAATAAAAAATTTCAATGTGTCTGATGTGGTCATTTGACATCGCATTTCTTAGGCTGAGGGATGCAGGTTTGTGGCAAGCAAAGAAGTCCACAAGATCCAATAAATTATTTTTTAATAAAGAATCCAATTATATGATGAAATAAATAAATCACTTTCTTTAGATTCGTATTTTAAAGTACATTATTTAATTGGAGGAAATATAATGATAAGAAAAAAAAAAAAAGGAAATGAAGAATGCAAAATAGGATTCATATTTTATAATATGAAGTAAAATAAAAAATAAAAATTGCATTTATTATCCTATTGTTTTAAATTATATACTTTATCCTAATAAATATAAATTTATTTATATTTTTAAACTTTTTTTTTAATAAATTTAGTTATATTAAAACTCGAACTGATCTTAAGTAATGCATAATATATTTATATTTTATATTTTATCTTAAATTATGTTTTTATTCTTTTCAAATATCAATAATTTTTTTTATAAAAATTATTTAAACTATAGTAAGGGAATTCAATTTTGATTTTTAATTACTTTTATTGAGTTTTAAAATTCATGTGTATTCAATTAGAATTTTCAAATATTTCATAAAAGTTTAAATGTATTCAATTAGGGTTTTATATAAATATTTAAAAATCTTTCAAAATTTAGGAGTATTCAATTAAAATTTTATAAAATTCTTTAAAAATCTAGGCGTATTAAAAAATTCATTGATTTTAAAAAAAATTCATGAAATTTCATGTACTTTTTAGATAAAATTATACATAAAAAAATTTCATGAATTTTCTCTCTTTCCCAAAGATTTCTAAGAATTTTTATTTTTATCTTCAATAAAATCCACTACAATCTACCAAAACTCTATTAAAATTTCTCAAGGGTCCTTAAAAGTTCATAAAAATATGTACATTTACAACTCTTTAAAGCTTTTCAAAATCCTAATTGAATACACCTCTCTTAAATTCTAAAAATCTAAAATCATATGATTATTTTATAATTTATTCTTTTTATGTAACTCAAATTAGTTTATAACTAAATTCTATCAAAATAGTTTAATGTAAAAAGATAATATATTTATTGTTATATATATTTTATTTTTCTCCTTATAATATAAATTTTGTTTTTTCTTATTATTTATTGGTTTAGAATTTTATATTCCTTCTCACAATAAAATTTTATCATTAATTAATATTTTATAATTTTTCTTTTATAATAAAAATTAAAAAATATTATTTATAATATTGATCTTGATATGTTCCTACATTAATTATATGAAGAGATGATTGAGGGGACAAATTTTAAATCGGGGAGGCCGTCCCAATCTCGCCTTATCCTGTCCCGTCCTATTTACAACCTTAATTTTGACAAGTTTTTTACCAAATTTTTTTAATGAACATTTCATAAAATAAAAATAAAAAAGGTAGTTGAGAAGGGTGCAATTTGACTAGGAAAAGTAAACTTAATCGAAATTTCTTTTGCACCATATATTTTCACATTCATAAGTGAACTTAATTGAAATTGAGTAGGGCGCAATTTCTTTTACACCATATATTTTCACAAAATTTCTTTTGCACCATATATTTTCACATACATAAGTGAACTTAATCAAAATTTGACTAGAAAGGTAAATAGAATTGATATTGTTTGACAATAGACAAAAATAGAGTTACCAGTGTGGCAGTGTCTTCTCTTGCTCTAATAATTTTTTTTTTTGTGTCAAATCTCTAGCTCACCGTTGAAGACTAAGGAAAAAAAAAAAGAGTGAAACGTGGATCTTAAACGTAATTTAAAATGACACTTGAATTTTATAATTATTTTTTATGAGAGTTTTGTACTATTATTATTAAAACTAACAGCATAAAAACAAATGACAATAAAAAATCTCTAGCTCATCGTTGAAGACTAAGGAAAAAAAAAAGAGTGAAACGTGGATCTTAAATGTAATTTAAAATGACACTTGAATTTTATAATTATTTTTTATGAGAGTTTTGTACTATTATTATTAAAACTAACAGCATAAAAACAAATGACAATTTTTTATGTTTTTAGTTGGTTTTTCCTATTTTATTTTTTATTTTTTCAATTCTTTCAGCTACAATTTATTTAAGTTAAAATCAATCTCTATCAAATGCAGTTGAAAAAATTAAAAAATTTACTTTGTCTTCCCGTGGTCACTTTTTAATAACAATAAGATCAAATTATTACAAAAGATAAGTATAACTTAAATGTCATTTTTATAATAAGTATTTGACCCTTGTACTATTTTTTTTCAAAAAAAAAAAAAAAACAAATGTAGTGTTCCAACTCTATGTATATATATATTGAAAATGCCAACACTAAGTAATGCAAGTGAAAATATTTGTTTCAAGCACAAACTAAGAACTAGCTACAATGGATACCGCCTTATATTTCCCATTACTTTGTTGTACCCTTTTCTTATCAACATCCCTTCTTGTCTTTTTTGTTAGAAAACAACCCAAAAATGAATCCCAAAAGCTACCTCCAGGGCCACCAGGATGGCCAATAATTGGTAACATGTTAGAACTTGGAACCAAACCTCACATCTCTCTTTACAACCTCAAACTAAAATATGGTCCTATTGTTTGGTTAAAACTTGGATCTATAAACACCATGGTTGTACAATCACCCAAAGCCGCTGAACAACTCTTCAAATATCATGATCTTCCGTTTTCTGACCGTAAGGTGGCTGACTGCTTAACAGCTCACAATTATTACCAGGGATCACTAGTGATTGGTAATTATGGCTCATATTGGCGTTTTCTTCGTCGTCTTTGCACAGTTGAGCTCATGGTTAACAAACGTATGAATGAAACTGCTCAAGTTAGACAAAAATGTGTGGACAACTTGATCAAGTGTATAGAAGATGAGTATGTGGCTAAAATTGCAAAGGGAGAGTCAGGAAAGATTAAGTTGGCTCATTTTCTTTTTGTAATGTCTTTCAACTTGATTGGGAATCTGGTGCTTTCTAAGGACCTATTGGACTCTAAGTCTAAAAAAGGAAAAGAGTTTTTTGATGCCATGGACAAGGTTTTTATGTGGGCTGGTAAGCCAAATGTTGCTGACTTTTTACCTTTTTTGAAGTGGTTGGATCCTCAGAGGATTAGGAGAAATATGAAAGAAGATATGGGAAAGGTATTGAAGATCATTTCTGGGTTTGTGGAGGAGAGAAAGAAAGAGTACAAGTTTGGGAAGCAGAAAAGGGATTTCTTGGATGTGGTGTTAGAGTATGAAGGTGATGAGAAGGAAGGCCCTGATAAAATGTCTCAACACAAAATTATTATATTGGCGATGGTATGTTACAATCCTAACTTTTATCTCATAATTATACCTTAACTTTAAAGTTTAATGTACATGCTACTTTATTTTATATTAATACCTTTCATTTTATTATTTAGAATTTGATATTGAATTGATCTCCATGACCAAGGAAGACTATATCCACTAAACTTTGTAGTTTAAGGTTAACTTGTTTAATTAAATTGAAAAAAAAAAAAAAAAAGATTTAAGCTATGTTGCATGGATGTTTTATTTTGTTTTTTGAAGTACCCCTGTCCAACATGATATGAAGATGAGTATATGTACTCAATACTTTAATATGAATAAATTTATAAAAAATTGAAAAGAACAATGGGTGTGCAAGTTATTCGGATATATATTAAAAAAATTATGACACTTGGTGTCCTAAAAATATATGTGTAATATAAAATTTATTAAATATACAAAGTCAAATGAAAAATGGAAGTTTGGATAATGAAGGAGAGGGTTTACCATATAACTAAAACATGTGAAAAATGAGACAGGATTTATTTTTTGCTGGATCCGAAACAACAAGTAGTACTATTGAATGGGCAATGTCAGAACTCCTTTGCAGACCAGAATCATTGAGAAAAGCTAAAGAAGAGCTTAGTGAAGTAATAGGAGTTAATAAGAAAAAGGTTGAAGAAAGTGATATTGATGATCTTCCATACTTGAAAGCAATTATAAAGGAGACTCTAAGATTACACCCTCCACTTCCTTTATTAATTCCTAGAAATGCAATGGAAGAAACCCAATTCATGGGTTATGTGATTCCCAAAGATACTCTAATTTATGTGAATGTATGGGCAATAGGAAGAGACAATGAGTCATGGGATGACCCTTTCTCTTTCAAGCCTGAAAGGTTCTTGGGTTCCAATGTTGACTACAATGGCCACAATTTTGAATTTCTTCCATTTGGATCGGGACGAAGAATTTGTGTGGGAATGTCACTAGCTCACCGTTTGCTTCCCCTTATTTTGGCTTCCCTTCTTCATCAATTTGATTGGGAGCTTGGAGGAAATGTTCGTCCTGAGGATGTAGATATGAAGGAGAGAATAGGAGTAACATTGAGAAAGCTTGTGCCACTTGAAGTAGTACCTAAAAAGTGTGTATTTTGAACCAAAAAAAGAGGGCATTGCACCATCTCTCTCTCAGGAGTCGTATTTCCTTTTCTTTTGTATTTTGGAATTAGCATGGTCGGAATAACTGTTTGGTTACATGTATGGGAAGATTATGTCACAAAACAGTAGCTACTAAAAGTAATAAACAAATCTTAGTCTTTGCTAGGTTTGTATATGTAATATATGTTGTATTTAAGTTGAATACTTATCCCTTATAAAAATAAAAATAAAAAATGTTGAATACTCTTTTATAGTTTTATTTTATAGGATGACACATATTTTTGTCAAGAAAACTGTACACTAAAAACAGAAAACAGAAAAACCATCTCTTAAGCAAGATAGTAGTCTCACCAGAGACCATTGCAAGCATTTGTTAGAAACACTATTAAAAAAAAGATAAAATGAGATGGGAAAATTATGTCAAAAAACAGTAGCTACTAAAAGTAATACATAAATCTTTGTCTTTGCTAGGTTTGTATATGTAATATCTGATGTACTTAAGTTGAATAGTTATCCCTTATAAAAATAACAAAAAGTTGAATGCTCATTTATAGTTTTCTTTCATAGGATGACACATATTTTTGTCGAGAAAACTGTACAACAATGCTTGAAAATATCTATAATTAACATTTCCACTACTCGTTGAACTAATATTTTTTGTGTGCGAACATGTTTCATGCCAAATATTTATGAGAAAAATTTGGAATCTATAATTAGGATAAATTACATTTCTTTATAAGTAAACAATTAAACTTAGGTTCAAAGCTCAAAACTATGAAAGTGGAATATATAAAATAAAAAAACCCAAATAATATATCCACACGTAACCAAGGAACCCACTCTGCCCCAAAAATAAGTTTTAATAACCATTTTATCAGGTCGTGTCTGTAGGGTGCTAGCGATCTTGGTACATTTCTCAAATTTACTAATCCTTGTGTCCTGTTGGTTGTCTTAACTTTACTACAATGTTAAGCTTATGTAGCAGCAAAAAAAAAATAAATAAATAAATACAGCTATAAATATTATCTAAATTTCATGTGCCTTGCGTGATCTAATTTTTAAGAAGAAATCATCCATAAAATTACTTGCACTTCTTCCACTAAGAATCCAAGTTCGAATTCTATCAGAGTATATGAATATATTTTTTTTTATTAATAAAAAGAAAAGAACTTTAGAGTTTAAAAAAAAAAAAAGAACCCACTCTGCCCCCATGTTGTTTACAATTGATTGTAAAATTAGACTTTTATTAGATAAATAGATATTTGAGACACGGGCCCTTATTATAATAAAATTATTTATTATCACAACACAATTCTAACTTTTTGTCTTTTATGGCACATTTTACAATTCTTTTTTTTATCTCTCCTGCCCTCCCAGTACCATAAAAATTAATATTTAATGTATGATTAAATTTATCTTTATCAATTTGCGTCATAGAATTTACTTAAATTAAGTATTAGATTAGAAATAATCTAATTTAGATGCTTACTTTTGTTATACTATTTTAATAACTTTTCTATTAATTTTTTTTATGAAGTAATTAACTTTTCTATTAAAAAACTTTGGTTCAAAGCTCGAAACTATGAAAGTGGAATATATAAAATAAAAAAACCCAAATAATATATCCACACGTAACCAAGGAACCCACTCTACCCCAAAAATAAGTTTTAATAACCATTTTATCAGGTCGTGTCTGTAGGGTGCTAGCGATCTTGGTACATTTCTCAAATTTACTAATCCTTGTGTCCTGTTGGTTGTCTTAACTTTACTACAATGTTAAGCTTGTGTAGCAGAAAAAAAAAAAAAAAAAAAAACTTTTTAAATACAACTATAAATATTATCCAAATTTCATGTGCCTTGCGTGATCTAATTTTTAAGAAGAAATCCCCCACAAAATTACTTTTGAGAATCTCTTGTGGTTCAGGTCAGTGACGGATTTAGAATTTATATCCAGGAGGGGCACCACATATGCAATAAAAAATAATATTTGATACTTTTCAATAATTAATTATTTTTAATTGAAAATATATATTATATGTATCTTATTTTAGTGAAATTATGTGCAAATTATTAAGTTTTTATTGAGTTATTGAATATTAAATCTAAAATTTGAAATTCAGGTGGGGCACGATATTATTTTATATATATAATTATCTATAATTTTATAAATATTATACCTAAAATTTTATTTATCGAAAATTGAGGTGGGGCACGTGCCCCTCCTCAACTGTGTATAGATCCGCCCCTGGTTCAGGTAGTAAGATTTGCACTCTTTCCACCAAGAACCTAAGTTTAAATTTCATCAGAATATATGAGTGTGTTTTTTTTTATTAATAAAAAGAAAATGATTTTAGAGTTTAAAAAAAAAAAAAAAAGGAACCCACTCTGCCCCCCTTAATATGTTGTTTACAATTGATCGTAAAATTAGACTTTTATTAGATAAATAGATATTTGAGACACGGGCCCTTATTATAATAAAATTATTTATTATCACAACACAATTCTAACTTTTTGTCTTTTATGGCACATTTTACAATTTTTTTTTTATCTCTCTTGCCCTTCCAGTACCATAAAAATTAATATTTAATGTATGATCAAATTTATCTTTATCATGTTGAATAAATTGTCATAAAATTTACTTAGATTAAGTATTAGATTAAAAATAATGTTATTTAGTTGTTTTTTTTTTTTAAAAAGTGTCAACTAAAAACAAACTATAATATTTTAATAACTTTTCTATTAATTTTTTTTTATGAAGTAATTAAAATGCGATTAATATATAAGTTTTTAACAAGAATAAAAGTATGATTTAATATAAAATTATTTAAGAGAAAAATCATTAAAATAATATAATTTGTTTTTAATTGACCCTTTTTTAAAAAATCTACCGCGAAGGAATTAATAGTAAGAATAGAAAATAATGCTACTATAAATCTAAATAAAGTTTTAAAAAAATTGATATATTAATAAGAAGAGAAATATTTCACATTCCTATAATATATCAATAAGAAACTGGAGTTGATATCTTATTAGGAAACAACTTCCTAAACTTATATCAAAGATTTACCTGATACCTAGATAAAATTAACTTTACAACTTTAGATGGTGACACCAATTATGTGTCAAAAATAAGAAAAATTTTAACAGTTTCATCACCAACTTTTATGTCACAACATAAAATAAAAAAAAATGTGATGAAAATATAAAATTAAAAAAACTACAAATTAAAAAATATTTCTTTAGAAATAGAGGTCAACCAAAACCCCTTTCTAAATGAAATACAAGAAAATAAAAGCCTTAATAAGAATTAGAAAATTATTAATAAAAGTATGTTCAGAAATTTCATTAGACCAAAATGTTAATAAGTCTAATGAAATAACAACAAAAAAATTAAAAAATCTTTTAAAAGTCATAAGAGTAAAATTAATGATTTATGGAATAAAATAGGAAAGAATTTGAAAAACAAATTTAAGAACTTATAGAAATAAAAGTAATCATTCACAGTAATTCACCCTATTCAAGTCCAACTTTTCGAATAGAAAAAGAAGCTGAAAAATAAAGAGGAAAGAAAAGAATGGTCATAAATTTTAAAGCTTTAAATAAATAAACAATACATGCTGGATATTTTATACCTAAAAACGAAGAATTATGATCTTTAATAAAAGGAAATAAGTATTTTTCATGTTTTTATTACAAAAATGAAATTTGGTAAATAAAACTTGATGAAGAATGTTCAAAATCATCATCATTTAGTTGCCTATAAGGACAATTTCATTGGACAACTGTTCCATTTAGACAAAAACAAGCACTAGATATTTTTGAAAGATACATGAATAATATTTTCAAAAAATATCACAATTACAGTATTGTAGACATAAATGATATATTAGCATTCATTAATGAATTACCTAAACATTGTTTAGACATTATTAGTGTCTTACAAGAACATAGAAAATTAAGAATAATACTATTAGGAAAAAAAAAATAGTCATTGCTCAACAAAAAATAACATATTTAGGGTTAGAAATAGAATATGAAAAACATCATCTACAATTCCATATTTTAAATAACATACAAAGTTTTCCTAGCGTGATCAAAGATAAAACAAATTACAGAGATTTTTAGGATGTCTAACATATGTAGAAGCATATATAAAGAAATTAGCATAAATGAGGAAACTATTACAAACAAAGCTTAAAAAAGATTATGTTTGGCAATGGATCGATCAAGACACTACATATAAAGATAAAGTAAAAGCATAGGTAAAAAATTTACCAGCTCTGTACCATCTAAGACCAGATGATAAAATGTTAATAGAAACAGACGCTTCACATGAATATTGAGAAACAGTATTAAAAATTAAGGTTGATGAAAAAGATAAATATATTTGTAAATTTACTTTAGGATCTTTCCAAGGCCGAATTAAACTATCATAGTAATGAAAAAGAATATCTAGTTGTCAAGAAAGTTATTAAGAAATATGCAATATATGTTATAGGTTCAAAATTTAATGTGAGAACTAACAATAAGAATTTTAGACATTTTCTAAGTACAAATATTGCAGGTGATTGTGAGCAAAGAAGACTCACTAAATGGCAACAATGATTTAACCATTATAAGTTTGATGTATAACATTTACCATGAACAAAGAATAGTCTAATAGATTCATTGACTAGAGAATTAGTGTATAACATTTACCATGAACAAAGAATAGTCTAACAGATGCATTAACTAGAGAATTAGCTCCACTAACAATTTTTACCAGTGTAGGAATCATGGATGATCTTGATATAGAAATTATGATCAAGGAAAAGGAATTAAAAATCATAACAGATCAACTTTAGGTCTTATATCTCAAGAAATCACCAAGGAATAACAATAAGGAAGAAAACAATTCTCCAAAAAGAAAGAGAATAAAATCTCTAAAGGTAAAGAAATCTATTTATCTCAAGAAAATGATAAAACCTCAAAAGTCATTCAAAAGAAAGAAGGTAACTCTTAAAAAAAAATATGGTATAATATTGCAGATGAAAAAGAACCTAAAGAAAAATTTTATGTTGTTTATAATGGACTACCAGAGCAATAATTGGATTCTCTTGAGTAACACATAGAGCATTCACTAGCATGATTGAAGCAGAATGAAGTTTTTCCAGTTACAAGGCTCCAAAACTTCTTAGACCTAATGATGTAGTAGTTATCTTCAAGGAAGCAGATGGTATATTTTTTGTCCAGAAGAAGAGAAGAAAAAGCAACCAAACATCAGCCCAAACCAATGGTTGAATTTTTTTAATTTTGCCAGAAGATCAGGAAAAAAACAACTATAAGTCATGATGTTTTTTACTATAGAAAAAGTTCATGCACCAGAAAATAAAAAGATTATTAGTAGCAGATTCAATATTATCGAAGGATCAGATCTTTAATTAGTCTATCAGTTATTTTATTATGGATTAATTGAAAATATTTATCCGAGTAATAATTTAATAAAATTAACATATTTTTCAGAAAATTTCAAAAGAGCAATCAAGAACTTCAAAAAATGAGTAAAAGCAAAGGATAGGCCAATTTTCTTCAGATTTTTTAGTTCACTTATAGATGGAAATAAAGGAAAGCCAATGAGTCCATATCATCTCATCGAAATTGGAATAACATCTTCAACAAGAACAGTCAAACAATCTTGAACTTTACCAAAAGAAAATTTTAATAAAGAATTATTAAACAGGAGCAAGCAATAACGTTAAGCCAGATTTATTATGAAACAAGAAAAATAAACAATTCTTTAAAGATAAAAGTTAATTATTCCACCAGCAAGATTATAATGATTTTTCTTAGTAATTTTTGAATTAGTCAAGAAGATGTTAAAAAAGCAGTCAACTTTGAGGCACTATTCAACTATATGAAATAGACACCATTGAAGGAACCAAGCAAGAATTTTTCCAACTGGCAAAAAATTATACCAAATATCATAAGTGTAACTATTGGATCAGGGATCGTGATGGCTCCAGGTCACCAGTAGAATAATTGTGTTGGCAAGTGACTGTAAATGAAGTATTGACAGCCCAAAAAGAAAAGATAAGGATAAAATGTAAACTATACACGTATCCTTATCTAACAGGAACAATAAAGATAAGATTATGGTGTTAGACAAAGGAAAATAAAAAGATAACATAACATTATATTTTCACAGGTTTTGAAGAAGCAAAGAGTCAATAAATACATTAGAAATTCAGAGAATAACATAAACCAACACAGACCTAAAATCTCTCTCTTTTTTTTTTGTACTCTTAGACAAATCTTATTTATAAATAAACTCCTATGGAACAAAATAGCAAGAAAACTAGGGTTATAATAATACTATTTTCTTCATAAATAAAAGATCTCATTCTCTAAAAACCCAATGTCTCTCTTATAGTTTAAGAAAAAGAACGAATCCTATTTTTTATTGAAGGCAGGTGGCCATTTCTCAACATAGAAGATGAGGCTTTTTACAAGATAGTTAAAGATCAAACCCAAGGTAGCGAAAGGCAGAGGTGGACCCATATTTGGCAAGAACAATGTATTATCAACTCTAGATTCCTTTTGTCAATTATAAGACTACCAAAAAATATATTTTGTTGTTAGAAAATTTATGAATATGTTATGCTTAAAATTTTGGTATCGGAACAAAGAGAAATAAAACCAAATAATAATAACAACTGAAGATTTTGAAAGAAAATATTTGAAAATTCTAGAACAATATTTTGATAACGAATGTTATGAAACTTGTTTAGAAAATTTTAAGAGAATTGATACTCTTTTATATTATTATACAGATTATATTTCTAGTGTTTTATATCAAAAGACCATCTATTAGGAAAAAATTTAAGGAAATATTTTACACAAAAATTTGTCAAAATAAATAATGAAGAATTAGATAACCTAATTTTTAGGTTTTACTTATTCAAATAACAAATAGGAAAATAAGTTAACCGAAGCTTTTAAAAAATTCGTTAATAAAAAATTGGTATTAGAGCCTAGTTAGGAAATTAAATAATGAATAAAATAAAGATTATTCAACTTAAACAAAATTCTCAGAGGAATTTAAAATATTTTAGAAAATTAAGAGAAAAATTTAATGGATGAAAAAATTAACACTGTTAGTTATCAAAGGCATCCTTAATATAAAGTATAAACTTTAAAGGCACCAAAGATATTTTTACAAATGTTTAGAGCATTACTAAAAATATGTCAAAGCTCAGGGGCATGAGGGATATTATCCCCCAATTTTACACCGAAGTTTCAAGTCTCTAATTGATATAATCCAAAAGAAACTTAAATTCTTATCTTATTTATTTGAATTATCATTTACATTATTTATTTTAACATATTACCTTATGTTGAAGGGATTTTTGTGTTTAGTGAATTTTTGGCATGTTGATCACTAAAAAATTACGTCAAACGGAATGATATTGTGGATATATATATATATATTTATTATTATTATTATTTTTTGGTAGGATTAATTGCATGCCTATTTGTGTCTTACTCAACTCATTCTAGAAAAATTAATTAATAAAAAAACTTAGTTTTTTAAAATGGTTCCCTAAAAACGTAAGTGCTGCTGCAAACTTACTGTGTTTCAATGCTATGAAGTTTTCAAAAACCAAAAAAAATGATATCTGATTTATTTAGACATATAAAAAGTTTATAATTTGAGTTTCAATTACCTATGCATAAATTTTATATTTACTTAGAAAACCACGTGTTGTTGAATCTGTCGGTTTTCTAAGTGAAAAACCATCTCTTAAGCAAGATAGTAGTCTCACCAGAGACCATTGCAAGCATTTGTTAGAAACACTATTAAAAAAAGGATAAAATGAGATGGGAAGATTATTTCACAAAACAGTAGCTACTAAAAGTAATACACAAATCTTTGTCTTTGCTAGGTTTGTATATGTAATATATGATGCACTTAAGTTGAATACTTATCCCTTATAAAAATAAAAATAAAAAAGTTGAATACTCTTTTATAGTTTTCTTTTATAGGATGACACATATTTTTGTCAAGAAAACAGTACAACAATGCTTGAAATATTTTTAATTAACATTTCCACCGAGTATCGTTGAACTAATTTTTTTTTTTTTTTTTTTGTGTGTGCGAACATGCAAGTTTCATGCTAAATATTTATGAGAAAAATTTGGAATAAGTAATAAACTTAGGTTCAAAGCTCAAAACTATGAAAGTGGAATATATAAAATAAAAAAACCCAAATAATATATCCACACGTAGCCAAGGAACCCACTCTGCCCCCCTTAATCTGTTGTGTAAAATTAGACTTTTATTGGATAAATAGATATTTGAAACACTGGCCCTTATTATAATGAAATTATTTATTATCATAACACAATTCTAACTTTTTGTCTTTTATGATTTTTTTTATCTCTCTTGCCCTTCCAGTACCATAAAAATTAATATTTAATGTATGATCAAATTTATCTTTATCATGTTGAATAAATTGTCATAAAATTTACTTAGATTAAGTATTAGATTAAAAATAATGTTATTTAGTTGTTTACTTTTGTAAAAAGTGTCAACTAAAAACAAACTATAATATTTTAATAACTTTTCTATTAATTTTTTTTATGAAGTGATTAAAATGCGATTAATATATAAGTTTTTAATAAGAATAAAAGTATCATTTAATATAAAATTGTTTAAGAGAAAAATCATTAAAATAATATAATTTGTTTTTAATTGACCCTTTTTTAAAAAATCTACCGCGAAGGAATTAATAGTAAGAATAGAAAATAATGCTACTATAAATCTAAATAAAGTTTTAAAAGAAATTGATATATTAATAAGAAGAGAAATATTTCACATTCCTATAATATATCAATAAGAAACTGGAGTTGATATCATATTAGGAAACAACTTCCTAAACTTATATCAAAGATTTACCTGATACCTAGATAAAATTAACTTTACAACTTTAGATGGTGACACCAATTATGTGTCAAAAATAAGAAAAAATTTAACAGTTTCATCACCAACTTTTATGTCACAACATAAAATAGAAAAAATGTGATGAAAATATAAAATTAAAAAAATTACAAAT
>JARDWI010000128.1:0-21864 GCA_029378325.1 Elaeagnus macrophylla
TCTATCTACCTATATCTATAAACCAATTTCAATTGTTTGTTTTGGTAATAATTGATGTGCAAATTATAGTACTCGCAAGTGTATGAATCACTCGTAGAAAGTGATAAGCAAACCTCTGAATTCGGTCTGTCAAGGAATTGCAATGATTTTAAACAACATTTTTTTTAATCTAATTAGAGTCCTAAAGCAACTGAAACACTAATTAAATAGAGTTCTAGTAATACTAAAACTCTAAATAACTAGAATCATAAACCTAATAAAACTGTAAATAAAGTGGAATTGTGAGCAATATCAATGGTGTCGAACAATTAATAAAAACAATATTGCAAATTCAGAATTAACTCAAAAATATTTCAAATATTAATGGAGGATGTATGGACGTTTAGTTTGGTTGGCCATGCTTGCATCGAAAAGTTATGGTAAATTAACATGAATGTTCTAATAAATAATTTTTACTGGCTTTCTTTTTAATTACGAAAATTCATACGATCGGGTAATTCTCTTTGTTGATTAACTAAACAATATCCTATGATCGGGTATATTAATTAACAACCAAATTATGCACAATAAAAATATGTCAATCAAACCAATGCCATGATTAGGTCATTAATTTGAAGTTTTGATTAAGTTTTTTAAAGTAAAGTTAAGGTGACGTTCCTAAAACCAAACTCTAATATTTTTCAACCTAACTATGAATCTCAAATTGGCCCATGAAAATTCACAATTAAATATCTAAACATACTCTTAATCAAAAGGTAAATTTATTTATCTCAAAATAATAAAAACATTCACCACAACAGTTCTAGCAAACATGACAACACAAACTAAACATCCATAATAAAATTAACCACTCATGTTCATATTAAAATTCATAGACAAATATAATCTGAACATACACTCAAAGAAGTAAGAAGAAGAAAAGTAAAATTTTATAACAAGAAGAAACCCTAGATCTAAATACCGCTATTGGATTGGATGACATTCTTCTCCAAAAGCTTGATCTTTGATCTTCAATGGTTTCTTAGATCCTTAGAATTGATTCCCTTGCTTCCTTGAGTGTGGAAAAGCTCCTAAAAATTGATTGAATCTCTTGTTAGTTCGCAAAATTGAAGTGTATAAAAGTTGTGTTAAAAGGGGACTCTAAAGGGGGTATTTATACATGTAAGGGTTACATAGAATTTTGATTGTATCAGGAATACATTTTTCCTGCAGTGGCACAACAACAATTTGGAATTAATGGTTAAAACCTGAGAGGTGCTCGTCGTGGCATATATTTTTCTCACCGTGGCGCGCGTTGTTTTTAATTTCTTCACATGTACCCCCTTACATATGTGCTAGCTTGTCATGTACAGCTTACATAATTTGACTCGTGTTGCTCGTAAATTGTGACCCAAGTGCCGTAAGTGTTTCATCATTGTGTGTTTGCATTATTCAACTCATTTGATGCTAAAAACAAATGAAATACACTAAAGCATACCCGTGATTCCGATTTATAGATTTATGAAAATAATCAAATAAACAAGATATGACAAATCTATTTTTAAATAATTAAGCACAATAAATCACGAAATGATAGTGCTTTTTGAGCACTTATCAATAATAAACCAATTTTGTAACATTATACTACAATTTAAAGGTTTCTTTATCTTAAAAATTATAGAATAAGTAATTTTTGATTAACTATCTTAGTTAAAGGTATTTAAAAAATAAAATAAAATTTAAAAAATTGATTCCTTACAATAAATAAAAGTGGTGCCAAAAATAGGTATTTTCTTGATATTATAACAAAAAATAAAAGTCATGTGCAACACACATGTACATTACTATCGTATACTAACAACACAAATTCTATGTCATGTTTCTTAAATGACATTTAGTGCTCACCAATTATCATTTTTTTATACAAGCATCCATTTTGGGTGTGGAGAGGAAAATTATTGCCTCTATCATGCTCAAAATTACAATACTTTAAACATGAGATACTCTAATTTAACACCAATTATCAATTAACATATGATAGAAAATGTGACCTCAAAATTGAAAAACAAAGAAAGAAATTTAAAATTACACAAACATAATTATAATTAATGATAAATTTGTGAGGTGTTATAATTACATTTGTAATTAATAAAGTCATGATATACAAGCGTCTTATAATTGTAATTATAACTATTATAAAAGAGCGGGTTTGTAATTTCATATGAAAATTACATTCTTTACTTTTAAAGTGGCATGTTATATTTTTTATTGGTGGGGTAGCTCATTGAGCTCATGTGCTAAACAAAATCCAATTCATTAGCTCACGAGCTTAAATGAGCAGCTCACTTGAGTCATGAGTAGCTTACTAACTTATTTAATAAAAACATATTGAATTAAAAAAAATTATCAAATAAGAGAGAAAATGAAGAAGTTATAAAAATATAATTATTAATTACTACTACAAAATTGACAAAAATGTTATTATTAATCAAAATAAGAAATAAAAAAAGTAACAATTAATTTTTTTTAAATAAAAGAAGATAAAATTAAATTTATATTAGAATGACTCAATAAATATAGAATTTCAAGACAAATAGTAAATTAAAAAAATACCCAACATAATTGAGGTTAAAGAGATGATCATTGACACAATTTAAAAATTTAAATTGTATTAATTTATAACTGAATTCATATATCATTAAAATATTAAAGAGTCTATTTTGTGTTTTCTATTAAATATTTTTGAAATATAAACTGTACTCCAAAAAATATTATGATTTGTTTCTGTTGGAAATAAACTTAATTTGGCCCAAATTATATTAGGTGTTGCATAATTCAAGTGTCCATTAAAATGTTAAAGTCCAAAGAGCCCAAATTCTAGAAACATGCTCTAAAATTGTCTTAGAAAATATCTAAATATTTTAAGAAGAAAAAGTAGTAGAGAGTAGTAGAGAATTCTAGAGAATTGAATAATTTAATAGAAAAATTTAGTAGGTAAATTATAACCATTAGATTAAGAGAATGTTGGCAAAATCCTAGCCATTGGTTAGGATGAGCTTTTAGTATAAATAGGGGTGGTCTTGCTCATTTTGTACCAAGTCAAAAATTTGAGATTCAATAACAAGTATCATCTTCCTCCAAACTAACTTTGTTTCCTTATATGTTTCAAACTTCTTAAAGCCATCTAAAGTATTCATCTTCCAATAAAGTAGTATCAGAGCTAGTAAATTGGTGCCAAACATATCAGTATAGCATATCAAATCGAAGCTCTCTACGAGAGGAACACGACGGTGAAAAAATCATCCTGATTGGAGTTGGAATGCTCCCTCACATTCCATTGGAAGTTTGTTGCACCAAATTACCGAGTTGGACCGAGTTTGAGGCGAGTTCAAGACCCTCTTAAGGTATTTTGGTGTTCTAAATTCATCTGTATAGTCAAAAATTTAAAATTATAATTATATATAAAGATATGGCTGGTAGCACTACAACAAAACTGATCTTTAGTCTCGAAAAATTGGCCACGGTTTTACAAAAAACCGAGGCTATAGGTTTTTGGTCACGGTCTTCTTAAAACAGAGGCCATAGTGTATATCTATAATCTCGGTTTTTAAAATAACCGTGACCAAAAGTGAAGTTACAAAAACAGAAAAAATTTATAGCCACGGTTTTTAAATAACCGTGACCTTAACGTATAATATAGTCTCGGTTTTTTTAAAATCGTGACCCAAAGTTTTTTTTTTTTTTAATAAACACATAAATGAAAATCAGCAAAAATCCAAATGTTTTATGGCGTATGAGACACCAAGTGAATGTTCACATAAACTGAAAGAGGTCATTCGTAATAATCACAGTAAACATTGACCTTGGGTTGCTTCAAAGGCTTAGCCTTTCCACCTTGCTTCGACATGGCTGAATGAGGATTGAACTCTAGGGCTAGGGTTTGATTTGAAATGGAAAGCGAAGACCCAATATCTTCCTTCTCCTTCCACGCAAATTTCCAGCTGCTCGGGCTCCTAACGGCGCGCGCAAGAGAGGGAGGCGTTGCCCTCATCGACGCCGTCGCCAACGCCAACGCCAAAGCCAACGCCGTCGCCTCAATGGTCGATTTCCCCCCCCAACAGGAAGCTTCACACGCGAAAACAATCGAGCCTGGACGCTATTCTACTCGTTCATCCTTCAGCGACGTCGTGTTGGTCTGCCGTCGTCCTCCTTGCTGTTCACCGGCCTCCTTCAGTTAAGTAGTTCGACTCGTTTTCTCTCTAAAACTCTATATATTTTATTTTCTTGTGTGTTGTCTGCGCTTTAAAGTTCTTGCTAGGGTTCTTGATTAAGGAAGGCTGGGTAGCTTTAATGCAGCTCTTAGAATTGGAATTTCGTTACCGTTTGCCTTTTTGAAATGAATTTTTTTGGCTTAGGGTTGATGCCATTCCTTGTCCAGTGCAATCTATATTTTAACTTCCCTTTCCTGTTTAATGTTATTTGTTTATTCGTTCTGCTTATGTCCAAGCTGCTCATTCTTGACATTTATCGTCAGCAAAAAAGGGATCCATCTTTTGCTAGGATGCCCAATGAAATTGAGGAATCATTTCCTATAACTCAAATGGAGTCGACTGAACCACTCAGAGTGTTCTCTCTAGACTCTAATGTATGTTATTTATTTATTTATTTATAATTATTTGCATTCATGTGCTGACTACTTTCTTTGGGCAGAGCAAGTTATTGAAGGGCTTGATAGAGCCATTTTGACAATGAAGAAGGGTGAAGCAGCCCTTTTGACAATAGCGCCAGATTATACTTTTGGCTCATCCAAGTCTCAGGAGGAGCTGGCAGTGGTACCTCCTAATTCTACCGTGTTCTATGAGGCTGAGTTGGTGTCTTTTATCAAGGTAAGTAATGATGCTTGTTTCAGATCATTCCTGCATTTATTTATGGACAAATATGTTTTGTTTCTTAACTGTTTCCTTTAGGAGAAGGAGTCTTGGGATATGAACACCCCTGAGAAAATTGAAGCTGCAGGTAAGAAGAAGGAAGAAGGAAATGCATTTTTCAAGGCAGGAAAATATGCCAAAGCTTCCAAGAGATATGAGAAGGTAAATGCCAAGATTAAGTGTTAATAAGCTCATGTGTAATTGAATCTTCTTTCCATGTAGTTACTGAGTTTTACAACATGCAGGCTGTGAAGTACATTGAATATGATTCTGCCTTCCTTGAAGAGGAGAAAAAACAGGCAAAGGCTTTGAAGGTTGCTTGCAATCTCAACAATGCTGCTTGCAAACTGAAGGTGAAAGATTACAAACAGGCTGAGAAACTATGCACTAAGGTTGGTGACATTGGAATTAAGTTTTTCTTGTGCTGTAGCAGTCAAGTTATCTGCTTCGTTTGGCTTTGAATGCTGTTGTTTTTCTACGCAGGTATTAGACATGGATGGTAACAATGTTAAGGCTCTCTATAAAAGAGCTCAGGCATATATCCAGCTGGCTGATTTAGACTTGGCTGAGTTAGACATCAAGAAGGCTCTGGAAATTGACCCAAGCAACAGGCATTGGCTTATTGACTTTGTGTTTGCCTCAAGTGTTTTGTCCAGAAAATTTCATTGTGCTCTGATGATGTTATATTTTCACTTAGTGCTATGAAATGATGTTGCATATTGCTTGTTCTACCATAAATTCATGTCTTCCTCCTCTTGTCCTTTTCAATTTGACTCATCTGTTTGTTGCTACATTTCAACAGGGATGTAAAACTTGAGTACAAAAATTTAAAGGAGAAAATGAATGTTGCTATATTAGTTTTAATAATATATTTTTCGATATGAATGTTGCACTTATAATATTGAAGAAACAGATATTTAAATTTATGAAAATGCTAAAAAATATGTGTAATTATTTTCAAATGAACATTACATATAGTCACGATTTTTGTAAAAACCGTGGCCTTAAGTAATACATATGGTCACGGTTTTTGTAACAACCGAGGCCATATACATCTATATGGTCACGGTTTTTACAAAAATCGTGACCATATGTATTACTTAAGGCCACGGTTTTTACAAAAATCGTGACCTAAGTGAATAATTGGTCACGGTCTTTCAAAAACCGTGACTATATTATATGTCTACAGTCACGGTTTTTAACCGTGACCATAGGTTCTAGTCTAAGGTCTCTCCTTCTTAGGTCACGGTTATAAAAACCGTGACCATAGGTCTACAGTCACGGTTAAAAACCGTGACCATATAGCAGTTTTGTGGTAGTGTAGTATGACATCATTTCAAGTTCCTATGCTCAACAAAAGCAACTATGATAATTGGAGTATTAAGATGAAGGCTCTATTAGGTGCACATGATGTTTGGGATGTAGTAGAGAAAGGATATAATGAGCCACAAGATGAGGCTACATTATCTCAAGCTCATAAGGATAGTTTAAAAGACTCAAGAAAGAGAGACAAGAAAGCTCTCTATCTCATCTATCAAGCTTTAGATGATGATGGTTTTGAGAAGATCTCAAGTGCAACATTTGCTAAGGAAGCATGGGAGAAGTTGCAAACGTCTTGTAAGAGAGCCGAGCAAGTCAAGAAGATACGTCTCCAAATACTAAGAGGTGAATTCAAAGCTTTACATATGAAAAAGTCTGAATCTATGTCCGACTACTTTTTTAGAGTTTTGGCCATTTCTAATCAAATGAAAAGAAACAGTGAGAAACTAGAAGATGTAAGGATCATGGAGAAGATACTCCGCTCATTAGATCAAAACTTTAAGCACATTGTGGTGACAATAGAGGAAACAAAAGATTTGGAGGAGATGACTATCGACCAACTAATGGGATCCTTACAAGCTTATGAAGAAAGTTGCAAAATTTTAGTTTCTAAGAAATTTTATAGTATGCAATTTTGAGTTTTTCATAGAAAGTTATACTTCCATATATCATTAGAAATCATTCTATTTATCATTGAATAATTTTTGAAATATAATTAGTACTAATTTCAAAAAAATTATGATTAATTTCATATATCTTTAGAAAATTCTATATGTCAAGTTTCTAGAAAATTTTAAGGTTTGTGATTTTAAGTTTTGCATAGAAAGTTATGCTCATTTTATTTTAAGGTTCGTGATTTTAAATTTTACATAAAAAGTCATGCTCATTTTATTTGAGATTATTCATATTTAAAAACATGTTATGTTATTAAAAAATTAAATTTTTTTTATAAATAATCTAGGTTAATAAAAAAAACTCATGCTATAATATTTAAAAAGTCTTTATATATTATTTGTCAAAAAATGTTGCAAGTTTTTTTACAAAAAGAATAAACTCATATCATGTTGTTAGAAAATCATGTACTTATTTGTTAGAACATAAGATATGATTTTTTATTTTTAAATATTTAATTAAACATTTTAAATAAGTTTAATAAAACAATTAAAAAACTTACTCATGTGCTATCCACAGCTCACGTATAAATGAGTTGAGCTAATTTAAAAATTAGATAAATGAAACTGGGTTATAACTTGCTTAAAATGAGCTGAATTTGAGTGAGCTAACCCAGCTCATTTGCCACCTCTAGTTCCTTTTGATTCTTTAGAAATAATAAACTTGCAACCTACAAGTTGCAACTCTTGTTTGTTTACTAACTAGCCTTTTCTTATCAACTTTGGATGAAAAAATAAAAAACCCTAGCCTTTTATGACTTTGCCCTGCACGGCACCAAATGTCTTACACGCTTCTGCACACTGAACACAACGCTGCACATTAGCACATGAATATATATACGACACCCTAGACACATTGGTTTTTAGCTTTAACTAGAACTCTACACTCTGTACCATCGGCTACCTACACTGCCTAACAACAGCATACATACTGCATATTGGCTTAACATTGTGCTTACAATAAGTTACTACTACTCAACTCTATCTCAGACACACTTATAATTAATATATAGATCTGTTAGGATAATAATGTCTAGTTGAGGTTGTTAACTATGGTCATTTTTAAAAAAAAAGGTTGTTAGCTATAGTTAGAGTTGTAACTATAGAGAGTTAGAGTATGGTTGAGTTTGTTGGTAGATATTTTGTGTGTACTCAGTAAAGCTGTTTTACTTCACGTGATGTACCTGCTATATATAGCAGAACCTATATTCTGATACAACAACTCTAGCATTTCTATATTCTTCTTTCCTTTCTTCTCTCTCTTCATCTTGTTCTTACGCTCACATGATCCTTCTAAGAAGTTTACAAGATCACATCTTTCAAATTTTTTTTTTTAGATCTCAAATAGGATATATTTTGAAAAATTGAGGAAGACACATTAAAGGTTAGAAAACATTTAGAGAAAATAAAAATATTATATCCTATAAATATTTTATGTAAAAAGTTTAGATGGTTCATGTGCCTCCAAAGCCCCCTCTAGGTTTGCTTTCCTTGTATCATGGCAAAAAAAAAATTAAGTTCTGGAATTTTTTTTTTTTCCTTAACTCCTGAGATTTGAGTTTGTATTAGTCTTACCTCTATGAATGAAATTAGCACCTTGAATTTGTCTGATAGTTTCCGCTTAGTTATTAGGGAATCGTACCACTAATTAAGACTGTTGTCAAGAAGAATAGTAATATTGAAATTGTGTCAACTGGGACATCTCCAAAGTTATTTTTCCATCCAAGTTGTTATGTGCCTTTTTTTATTTTTTTGAGCTTTTGATAGATTACTAATGCTTGATGATATAGGCCCAATTACGTTGAACGCGTAGAGATCTCTAAATATAGTGAAGTTGAACTCGCACAGAATTCCAGTGAGATCCAAATTTGTCATTGTTCTCTTTATGATTATTTTTGAAGTACTTAATGTATTGTCAAAAACAATATCAAACCAGTAGCAAAGATCATTATTGGTATAAAACCATGATTTCATAGAAGACACCAAAATTTATTATATGAATTATTATTGATTGGGTTTTTATTGGTTCTCATTTATTTCATATGTGCTTCATATACCTCCTGGTGCCCGTGGCTAATTAGTGATGTAATGAATTTGTGTAGTACATAGGCTTAGATTTGTGATAGGTCCCTTGACTCTAATATATGGGGAAGACCGGACACTGTTCATTAGTTTCTGGCCGAAGATTTGTAATAAGAATTGAGTAGATATGAATAAAACAACTGATCTAAAATAAAATAAGAATTTTGTAGTACAAAAGACCCAGAAAAATACAAACGAGATAATTGTAAGGTAAATTGGGAGACGCAATAATGGGACTACCTATTTACTACACTCACGTTTCTTTATATATTTTTTATTTGCATTTTTTTCTGTTGCATATCGTTATCTTATATATATATATATATATAAAAAGCCAACGTTTGGCTTTCGTTTCGTCGTCGTCGTGCTTTTTTTGTTTTGTTTTTGTTATATTCTTTTTTTAATTACATATAAAAAGCTACGAATGCTGTGTCTTTTAACCCAACTTTCGATCATAATGGTTCGTCCAATATTGGTTATTTCTTTCTCTTCTTTGAAAAAAGATTCAAGCTTTGAACTATAGTTGTTGCTCTGTTTCTTCTTGGGCTTATTTGTTTCTCTGAAGTAAGCCAGATCTTCTTCATTGACCTTTGATCCATCGATCGAACGGTAAATAGTGTCGAGTAAGAACAAAGAAAAAGATGGGGTTCTTCTTCTTCGAATAAATTTTGTGTCTTTTAATTCTGATCTCTCTCTCCTATTCATGGTTGGTTGATTCTGTTTTACCCTGTTTTACAGAGCACTCACCACGCAATGGTTTTATAGGGACAGAGTAAGGGAGAGACAAGGAAAGAACAGGGAATGTGAAGGGGAGAACATAGTGGCATACCTAACTGCTTTGGTATCGTCAAAAGCTGCAAAGAAATTAATTGGAAATAAATGTTTGGATCAAACAAATAATTATTTTTATCATAATATATTTTATAATTATTTTAAAAATAAAAAATTATATATATATATATATTTAAAATTAATACATATAATATAATTAATTTAAGTATAAAAATAAGTAAATTTTTTAATCACGATTTTGCAATAAAATTTTTTGAAGGCATTAATTTTAAGATCAAATTTAAATATTAAATATCATATATAAATATATCATTTTATAAAAAAAAAAAAATATATATATATATATATATATATATATAATGATAATATTAATATTTAAATTTATAGATAAATAATAAAATTGTAACCATTTTATTTATATTCTAAAATATATTGACTCATTTACGAATTAATTTTTTTTCCTGATAAAAGTGAAATTATTCTAGAAATTTAAAAAAGTGATTTTTAAATCATCATATTTTTTAATTAAAAAATGTACACAATAATAATATTAAGACTAAATTCATATATTTAAATGTTAGGTATCATACAATTTATACAAATATGAATATTCGGTATTATGTAACTTATATAAATATACCGCTTTATAAAAAATGTGTATAACAACAACAATACTTAAATTTATTATTAACTATATAAAAAGCCAAAGTTTTGGCTTTGGTTGTCGACTATTTTTTTTTTTTAAGTCAAGTAAAGTGAATTTTTGAATCATGTTTTTGCAATGAAAATTTTGATAGCATTGATTTCAATATCAAATTTAAACATTTAAATATTAGATATCGTACATTTTATAATATAACTTATATAAATATATCATTTTGTAAAAGAAAAATATGTATAATGATAATATTAATACTTAAATTTATAAGTAAATTATAAAATTATAACTACTTTATTTATATTCTAAAATATATTGACTTATTTATGAATTAATATTTTTTTCAAGTAAAAGTGAAATTATTCTAGAAATTTAGGAAAATGATTTTTCAATCATCATTTTTTACTTAAAAAATATACACAATGATAATATTAAGATCAAATTCATATATTTAAATATTAGGTATTATACAACTTATATAAATATGAATATTCAGTATCATGTAACTTATATAAATATACCGCTTTATAAAAAATGTATATAATAACAGCAATAATACTTAAACAAATGGCTAGATTATATAGTCATAACTATATAATTTTTTATATTTTAAAAAATATTATCTCATTTATATTCCAACTACATATAAATTAATTAATTACTTAAATAAAATTTATTACCATAATTTATTTTTACTTTTTGACGTTGTCTACGATTTTGTTCCCTCCATAAGAGCTAAATTATACAAAAAATTTAGAAAACTAATTTTTAAAGCATTATTTTATAATGAAAAAAATTGTAGAATATTAATATCAAAACTAAACTCACACATTTGAATATTGGATATCATATATCTTCTATAAATATGAATATTTTGTATTATATAACTTATATAAGTATACCACTTTATAAAATAAATGTGTATAATTACAATACCAATATTTAAACTTACGGTTAAATTATAAAATCATAATTATTTTTCATATATTTTAAGATATATTTACTAATTTACAAACTATTTTTTCCCCATAAAAGCTAAATTATAATTGAAAAAATGAATTTTAAAACATTATTTTATAATTAAAAATGTGTACAATGAAAATATCAAGACCAAACTCACACATTAAGATATTGAATATCATATGACTTGTATAAATATCATATAACATATATAAATATATCACGTTGTAAAATTATGTATAATGACAACATCAATACTTAAACTTAAAAAGATACTCTATTGAATTATAACTTCTTCTTTTTTAATACTTTAAGATATATAATTTATTTACAAATCCAACCACACATAAATTATTTACTATCTAAATAAAATTTTATTGCCATAACTATAAAGTAATTTTTCATTAATGATAATAAAATGTAATTAAATATAAAATTATATAAATAATTCATACATTTTTGTAGTGACATTGACAAAAATTGTATGAATATTGTTACTATATTTTTTTTATAATATTGTATATGTAAGAATAAAGTATATACAAATAATAATATATTTATATAAGATAGAGCTTGAATCTTATGATAAATTATGTTTTTTAAATTTATATTTATTCTCAAATTTTATCTATTTTCACCACGTCTGTATTGTAAATATGCAGTTAATATAATATGAACTATTTATCAACAAAATAAAAATGAATTAAATAATTAAATAAAATATTATATATTTATAAATAATTAAATACATAACAATATATTTATTAAATAATTAAGCATAATTTATATAAATTATCATTCAAATATTTTATATTAATTATCATGTTAATAAATTAATTAAAATAGTACACCTGCATTGCAGGTGCCACCAGTCCTAGTCATTATATATAAAAAGCCGCAGTTTGGCTTTAGTTTGCTGTCTTCGTCGTGCTTTTTTTTTTTTTTTTTTATACTTTTTTTAATTAGATATATATAATTGAATGATGTTGTATAATATTGTATTTATAGGAAGAATGAAGAGGCACACACGTGTTAGAATTTTTGGATATTTTTGGTACGCAGGCTGCGGTACACAAAATTACCTACCTCGGCACAAGGCTGAAAATGGGAGGTGGACCGCAGCACACGTTTTCTTCTGCCGCAGTGCATGTTGAATTTAGTTTCCCATAATTAAACTAGATAGGTTGTTGTTGCGACACATTTTTCTTCGCCGCAGCGCCTTGTTGTGCTTGCCTTGTTTGTAACCTTTACATAATTATTGACTCCCAATGTAAAACTTACATTCTTTGGTTCTTGTTGCTCCATTTTCACTCCTTTTGAATCATTTTAATCCAATATTCTTCTAAGAGCCCAACAACCTACAAAACACATAAATACCTTCCAAAACACGAAAATAACAAAATAAAATATAAAAAAAATGCTTAAAAATATAACAAAATTTAGGTCAAAATAGTATTCATCATTGAGTCGGTTTCCCAACAACATATAACATTAAATTAGCATATTATTTTTTTTAAAGAAAATCTCAACATACTTGTGATATTTTGCTCTTTAAAATCTAAATGCACCTGTAAAAATTTACAAAGCTATGAAAAAGTAAACTTTAATTACCTTCGAAACTTTGGAAAGTAATCCAACAGAGACTTATAAGGCTGTAAATATAATTTGATAATTTTCAAACATGGTTAATAAGAAAAATTTCTAAAAACGGTTAATTTTGTAAAGACTAGCTCAATGTTTAAAATTTTTTACCCGAACTGCAGTTCTAAAAAGACATAATTGAAAGTATTCATTTGAACCTTTTGGTTGAAAATGATTCTTAATGACCCAAAATACAAGTGTGATAATTTTTAAGATAAGTGCTTCTAAAATTTTGAGAAGCATTTAGTAGTACTTTCAAGTTCCGTTTTTAAAATAATTGTTAAAGTGACACCGAAAATTACTTTTAACATTTTTATCCAAAATATCTAACTAGTTACTTTAAAATCATTCTTAAACCAAATCAATTTTAACCAAATTACTCAATATTCTTCGGACCCTTATTTTGTGCCTATAAAAAGCACGTGGCCAGAGGAAGAGCAAGCCAGTCACAATATTACACTAAGCTATTTCCAAACCAAATCCTTGTTTTTTTTTTCCTTTCTTCTTCCACATTTTCTTTCTTTCTTTCTTTCTAGTTCCAAAAGTAATACACAAGCAGAGACTATAAACAATAATTTATTTGGACCTATACATCAAGTATTGGTAATCTCTCAAACCTCAATTTTTTTTTAAATAGTATTTGAAAATCTCAGTAAATGTGAGTACGTTATCTCGCAAACAAGGACTGACTGTTACCTAGAATTTCAAAGCTTTCAAAAGTGGTTCCTTTCCTGTAAAAAGGTTAATTATATCATTAGCTGAATTTCAAATTCTTGAATTGAGTAACAATTACTTTAAAGGGGAAATTCCTTCATCTATTGAAAGACTCAAAAGACTCTCAGTTCTTGATCTTCAAAATAGTTTCTTTAACTCTCAAGTCTTTGTACTAATCTAACCTTTTTTGGCCTTGTCTGTCAATCATCTCAGAGGGGAGTAACCCAAGACTTTGTTCAATTTGAATAAATTATCACCTTGCATTTGTCTTATAATGACGTATAAGGTTCTTTTTCTCCTATGGTTATCTCTATTGGACTCAATTGACCTCATTGCATATTCATTCTAATAGGTTCAATGGAATGCTTCCCAGTTAAACTGGATTTCCTTTTGAATTACTTTGAGCTTTGAAAGCTTAGAAATTCTTGGAGATAGTGGTCCCCTAAGTTGGTTTTTTGTGAGATTAAGGTATTCAAGTTTTCTGAGATGTACAAATACTGCTTTTAAAAAAAAAAAGAGCTTTTAGAGATTACTAATACTTGATGGTATTGGCCCCAAATAAGTTGTTCTTTATAAGGTTGAAGATATATAGAGTTTGGAAATTGAGAGAAGTTGCACTTAGACAGAGTTCCAATTAGGTCCAGGTTGTTCAATGTTATTTTTGTGATTGTTTTTGTAGTACTTGGGGTAAACAATACCAAACTAGTTGCAAAGATTTTTATTGGTATAAGACATTTCATAATCTTCATAGAGCTTTGATTTTGCAGGAAAACGGAATTTGGGCTTCTGTATCTGGCCTTGGGTGCTTATATAGGATCAAACTTCAACTTTCGGAGATTCAACCCAAAGAATTTAAGTTTATATGTAAGTTCATTTTTTTTTTTATCAAAAAATAAATTTTATGACTTCTGCAAATTTATTTCAAGAACTTAAATAATAATTTATCATAACAAAAACAAATACATTCGAATAATTATTGTAATTACACCTATAATATTAATAAAAATTTAATTTATCTTGATCTTCCCATAAACCCGAAAGTTGCTCATATAAAATTTTAATTAATATATCTATTAATTTTTTTTAAAAGATTATAACGCATCTACTTATTCACAATTAACTGATCTAGTTATATTTTCCTTTTCTCTTTGATATTTAAAAAAATGTAAAAGAATTTATTACTGCAATAAATACATAGATTAATAATTCAAAAAATGCTTTTATCAGTTTATGCACATTAATAATTAACTTATCAAAATAATAATGTCAATAGCAATTAACAAAGTTAAATTATAATTAACCCATATTTTAAAAAAAAATTAATATATTTCTTTCATTTTAAATAATCCAATTAACATGATAAATGCATTAATATTTACAGAAAAAACATTGTTAGCTTAACTATAATCTTGGTTAGTTTGTTTCAATAAAAAAAAATATACATATATAGTCTTTGTAGGTGAATCTAGGATTATATAATGAAAAATATTAATATTACTGACTTTTGCATCTATTTTTCATTCATATCTCTTATATTGTACTAAGCGTGAAAATTAGAAAAATAATTTATTTCTGTATACAATACTAGTATAAATGTTATTTACAAACACAAATGGAGCAGGAAGTTATAAACTATTAATTAATATTTCTATAATTTTTTTTCCAATTTCATTTAGATTGTAACTCCTTTACTTACTATCAATTAATTCCTAAGCATTAATAAAAATATTTAATTCATAACAGCAACAACAAAAAACCAAATCCTACCTATTTTAAAATTTAATTATACAATTTGTTTTAGATTGTAACTCCTCTTCTTATTATTCTCATTTAATCTCTAAGGATTAGCCAACAATGTTCAATTCATAACGTTAACGGCCAAAAGTTCATCTATTTTAAATTTTAGATCATTATATAAAGAAATAAGACTTTGTATATGTCACATTTTGTAGCCAAGTTATTCAACTTTAGCAATTGTTCATCATTGATATAATCTTCTTTTTCTACTTGCCATTAATCAATAGTAGTATTAGGAGAATCATCTTAAACAATTATAGCAACAATTTATAACCAAAAATATTTATTGATAATATAGTCTCCAAAACAAATTTATAACGTGTTGCAAATCTTGCAAGGTGTTGCAGTTTTTGCAAAATCTTGTAGTTTTGTGAAATGTATTTACAGTTTGTGCAAGAACAATTGAAAATTTATGTTATCTTCATATTATTTATTAGAAGTATAATAGAATTAACTAGGTGAGATATTATATTTACATTAACATACTCATCGCTATAGCAATTTTCAAAATTTTGTACTGTGATCAATAAAAATTTTAGATCTACATCAATGCCATCTATGATTTAGTGGGATAGTTACAACTTTTGTCATAAATATTTTAATCTTCCATTCATTTCATCATTTATGTTTGTTCTTTTGTAGTGTAAAACAGTTAATGATTTTGAGCTCACTAGAGTCATTATGGTGGATGTCCATAGGCATATAACTATTATTTATATATCATTGAAATTTATTGTAAACCATATTTCAACTTTTTTTTTAATTACCAATTTATATGCCTTGTATGGAAAATTCTTTTTTTATTATAAAAAATAATCTATCCATCATTATTGCTTCCAATTTTTAAATTTTCTTTATTGGGCTTATTAATAACCCTATTCATTTAGAATTTCATTTTTTACTATATTTTTGATATAATTGTACCATATAAATAGGTGGAAGTCTTGTTAAGTTATTTTATTTTATGTATTTTCTTCGATAGTCTGCTAGATGTTATAGTTGGTAATGTGTAATAGTCTGATTTTATTTACCTTTTTTACAGCTTTGATTTCATTTATTTTATAACAACAAAAAAGAGTTTTAATTGTCATTCTTGTTTATGATAATTTTTATTTATTTTCATATTTCATTTTAGTTAATTTGAAACTTAACAAAATGATGAGATTTTTTTTTCATACAAAGGATTCTTGTAATTTATAATTATAAATCTATGTATGGTTAAATCACACCCTAGGTATGGCTTATTATGTAGATTTTCTATTAATCTATCACTGTACCTCATACATCTTCTCTCCGATTGTGTTAGATAAATTAGTGAAACCATCGAACATCATAATTAATTACAATATTAGGCATGTGTTTACATTTTGTTTGTTATTTTGCATTACAATTTATGTAATAATTTTCATTAAATGAAATATTGAAATATATAATAATTGTTGTAATGTAATATATAAATTTTCAAATAATATGAAGCTATTTCCTAAAGCCAAAAAAGGGAGAGGTCAATACTATGGATTGACAATTGTATCATGTCGTTCGCCAATTAGAGTAATTAAAAATTTGGTAAAATACCTTAGTCCTAATGGACAAGAGTTGTTTAGGCAAACCTATTTTGGTCACTTGCTGGATGTTAAGAACTTGAAATGGTCAGGTGCCATAAGCCAACATTTGCTCCTTAGGAGATTTGTATGATTATGATGAAGATAATAGCCTATGGTTTACTATAGGAAATAAGGACATAAGTTTGGTCTGGTTGAATTTGCATTAATTACTAGTCTTAACATAGGTAATGAAGAAGCCATAAGACCTAAAAGTGTAAAAGGTCAATGCAGTAAATTTTGTAAGTAATATTTCAATAAAGAAGAAAAAATAAGCCGGGAGTTTGTTGAA
This sequence comes from Elaeagnus macrophylla, assembly GCA_029378325.1. Lineage (NCBI taxonomy): Eukaryota > Viridiplantae > Streptophyta > Magnoliopsida > Rosales > Elaeagnaceae > Elaeagnus > Elaeagnus macrophylla. Next base: position 17,436 of record JARDWI010000128.1, read on the forward strand.
GAGTTGTTTATAAACGAGTCAAAAAAAAATGATGAAGTTCAAGTGAAGTTGGGTTGTCTTTATACTTTGTATGTGTTTTTATTTGGTAAGGAAATGCGAAACTATGTGAAGTTGGAGAATGTGGATCTCCTTGACCACATGGATGTTTTTAACAAAATGTCGTGAGGTGAAATAGTTTATGAGTCATTAATTAAAGGATTGAAGAATAGATAGGCAGATAAGGCAGTTGGTACCAAAGGGTAGCCTCTTCGTTCTAAAAAGGGGGAAGTAAAGATTTTGCTAAAAAATAATATGCCTCGTACTACGTACAAGGATTTGGTTACGCTTTTCAAGTTTGTAATTTTAAATAATATTTATGTAATTTATAATTTGGATTGAAATGGCTAACATTTGATTTTTTTTATTAATTAAAAAAATATATTGAAATGATTCGATCCCAGGTATAAAGCTATCCCAAGATTGTCGAGGTGTGCTAATGCGTATAGAGTTCAGAGAACCACCCCTTGCATTTTAAATTGGACTTGTGCCAAAGCTCCTGACTTTAAAAGTTTGGATTAACTTGTATTTGGATCGAAATGTGTAAGTTCTTACTCTTAATATTAAGTAGTTATTTACATGTATTATATAATAAATTTCATATTTTTTTTGCAAAGGGTTGCATCAAATGGACATTTTTATATACTCGTATTTAATTTGTTTTGTCATATGTTTAATGAAAATATGTTGTGTTAGGTTACTGTATTATCTAAATTGAACCGGACTAATGAAGAGAAAGAGAAGATATATTATAAGTTCGTTGAAACATTGGATTATAAACATCCAAACTCTGCTAATGAGGATGAGGAGGACAAACATGTATTTCAAGTGGGGATGATGATGAAGCTCTTAGAGATATTAACAATTTAGATAGAAGTCAAGTATTAGTGATATATGTCACTTATTAATATGCTTATTTGTTAAATTTAGTTCCATTAAAAAATACTAGATGTATATGAAGCTTTGGTTTAATAATATGTGAAAGTATAATCATTACTTATTATTTGATGCCTCACAGGAGGCTTTTTCATCTATTGTTCCTACATTAAATCAGTACATTGATGCCTTATTGAAGTCTTTTAAGAAAGAGTTATTAAAAGACTTCAAAGAAATGATGAAAGATTTTGTAAAAAAAATGAGTTTTTTAATGTATATGTTTGATTATCAAATACTAGTAAAGTAAATTAATTAGTTGACCATTTTATTCATTTTGATTTAAAGTAATGTTCTTTATGCAGTCAATCAAAAATAAGAAGGAAACTAGTGAATCAAGTATTGGAAGAAATAATATTGAAGAGGAAAAAATAAATGAGATGGCTACTGAGAGAAATGATGGATCATGTAGATGTAGATGCTGAAGTTGATAAAGGGAAAGGGATTGTAGATGTTGACATTGAAATTGGAAAAGAAGTGAGGGGCCAACATGATTGTGGCCTTGGAGTTAAAGAGATTGTTGTCAATTCTGATGATAATACTAGTGGTGTAGATCTCAGTTGTGAAGATGATGTTATTGCGATCACCAATACTTTATTGAAAAGGAAGGGTGATGCTAAGGTTTATGAAAGAGCCAAAAAGAGACATGTCGTTGATGAAAAAATGTTAGCGAATATAAGAGAGTGCGAAAATTTCCAACCTTGAGCGTTAAGTTGGTGATTTGCATAAGAAAGCTTATGCCAAATGGATCAAGAATAAGAAGGTAACATATTCTCAACTTTAATGAGCATCTATGATGTCATATATATTCTATTTTTATTATCTTTTGTTTAATATAGTTGTTGTTAACTTTAATTAATTTGCAAAATTCTTAAATATGCATATAAGTAGTAGATATTAATTTGGATCATAACATTTACAAAATTAAAATTAATATTAGGGAACATCATCCATGATGTTTCGATTGACTACATTTTTTCGTTTAAGTGTTAAAACCTTTACAATATATGCATAATGTTTAATTGAATTTTTGAAGAAAATTTGTATGATGATAACTGACCAATAAGTTGTGAGAATTATTTTTCTTTACTTGCACAGTATGTATTGAGATAAGGTTGATGAATTACACATTAGAAAAAGGTGAATTTTACAATTTATTTGTTAACACTATATAAAGGTTGTGTTCTTATCATGATACTTAATAAAAGCACACGAAAACAAAAATGACTTAGGTGTTTATAATTTCTTTGTTCTCTGTACATCTGCCACTTGAGTTCTTAACTTGTATAATTAATGTTTTTCCTAAAATTTCATGATTTAAATTGTATTACATGTAGCAAAGTATCGTGTTCAGTTGATGGGCTACCTCTTTGCAAATCTTGATTTCTAGCATTGGAAGACTCAACTCAGTTATTAAATGAGGAGGTATGATAAACAATACTCAAATTAATATTATTAGCTAACTTTAAATGTTAAAAGTGCCATCATTATTAAAGATATTCATCAACTTATGTTTTATATTTGTGTACAGCACATTAATGTTCTAATGGCGTTGTTTCGTAAACGTCGTTGATTGAGACTAGATTTGATTAATCCATCATTTATTACAGTGGATACGACATTTGCGATAAAATTTTATTATATGTACAACAATTTTTTTTAATTCATATAAAGATGGTGTAAACAAAAAATTAAACAAAGCTGGAAATTTATTTTACAGGCTAGAGCTAAAGAGACTGTTAAAATGATGGATAAAGAAGCCTTGATAATACATATTTGAATAGCACCAACTTGTATGCTCGGGGACAAACAAACTCTTCTTATATCCAACCATGGTGCAAGGTTAATTTCATTTATATATCTTTGTGAAAGGTAATCATTGGATCCTTCTAGTTGTGGATAGGATATTACAACAATTGGCACTATATGATTCGAACGAAGGAAGACAAGTTGCATCACAACGACAAAATTATTTGTGAACTATGTTTCGAATTCTTCCTACAATGATAGAGGAGGTAGAACTTGAATATGGAGAATATTGTGGAGGTAGTCTCTCATCTCAAGCACCAAATTGGATTATTTGTGGTCCGGATGCTAAATTTCCACAACAACCACTGGGGTAAGCTGCTGTTTATATTTCCTGGTCAATTGTATGTTGATTTTTTAAATTTTACTTTTTTATTTCATTAAACATATTAGTTGCATCATAACATTTATTTAATTTTTTATAGGAGTGTTGATTGTGGAGTTTAGATGTTGAAGATCGTTGAATATTTGAAAGCTAGACATCCAATTAAATCTATTACTCATGACATGATTTTGATATGGAGGAAAACGATTTATGAATGTATATTTAATCATGGTATGCTACTGTTTTGAAGAAAATATTGGTGACGAATGGTTAAATGAGAATGTCATTTTGGGGTTAGTAGGGAATTTGTAAATTTTAGTTTATTGCAAATAGAGATAGAGTTGGGAATGTATTCCCAATTTTTTTATAAATGCAGATTTAGATAGTTATTCATTTTCTACTTTGATGTACGTATGCTTCTACTTGGATTATTGGACATGCAATTAGTGTTTGAACATTATCAGTATGAGAATACATGAATGTGTGATTTCATTTACTAATTCCAACCTTAAATTTACTTCAAAAACAAATCATGAGATTTGTCATTTACTAAATTGAAAATACCAATATAGTATTGTATTTCAATTTATTACTGCTGCTTATTTTTATAATGATGTTCCATTGTGATCTAAATCCAATATAGCATTTTATTCGAATGCATTATAACTACTAATTAAGTTATTCGTTCATGAAGATAGATTATTGCATATGCTTGTAGTAATTTACAAAATCTTATAGTAAAAATATAATAAAATATTAATGATGTAGAAAACCATCATGCTTACTTTTCAAATTTGTTTTCCTGTGAAAAAAATAAACTCAAATTAAGAGGAAAAAACAATAACAAAAGCCAACAAGTTTAATACATGATACCCAAAATAGGTCCAAAGATAGAAATTACTTTTTCCCAAATTTCTTCAATCGTACACATATTTCTCTTAATGAATTCAATCCTAACCATAGCCCGAATTAGGATAAACCACCCTATTTAATAGTTACACGAAAAGTCAATCACAAATCATTCAACTTACTATTAATATTTTCAAGTGTGTGTAAGAATAATATTACATGTACATGAGGACAAAAGGAATAGGAAATTATTTCAACTTTTATTCTTGAAAAAACAAGCTTACCAATATTGATAAAGATTTTGACTTTTACTACTCCTATTTAAAGAGTACTCAAGTTTGAAGCATATCGTGGTCTTTATCCATCAAAGAAAATTGTATGAGAATTTATACCATATTAGAGACCGCAAAGAAGACATGGAGTACGGAATTGCTATTGTATGTATTTCATACCTTCTTTCATATTTTAGATAATAGTTTT